>BMAV01001116.1:42749-57071 GCA_019973955.1 Trichonephila inaurata madagascariensis
CTCGAAAGCTTCATCAATTTCAATCAGAAGCGAGCTATCGCGAAAACTTTGTACTCAGAATGGGTCTTGCCTTAGGCAGGTCACATGGGCAGAGCTGCCACCTCTGATAGTGATTATTAAACGAAGCACACAGAAGGGCAGGTATTCCTTCACTGTTCGCACTCCCTCGTCTTTCTCTCGTTAAAAGCACAGAATTGCATATTGAGAAGGTAAATACGATTTCATCTTTTTTTCTTTATGAAACTGTTGTATGGGTGTCAATATTTGATGATAGAATTTGTTGAGATAACACGAACGAAATTGAAATGCAAAAGCCATTGTCCTTAAAGTAAAGTATTTAAATGTCTGTGTATTTGATGTGTACTTATTTTATTTCTTTGTTATTTTTTAAATATTTTTACTTTTTAAAAATTTAAAATTTGAATTTAAATGATATCGCATTTGAAATATAAAAGACAGGATATATTTAACATAGACTAAAATGATAATGTCTTGGAGTTTATTATTCTTCTGTAAGGTAAACTTATTGGGAAATTTGGACCACATACATAAAATAAATTAAATTATTATATAGGGATTATTATAGGAATTATTTTAAAAATATTTGATTTAAGAAAATTCGATAGTGTTGCAAAATAGTCTAGATTTTCTATTTTATGTTTCCTTTTTCCTTTTACGGAATCTATGCTAGATAATAATATTATCTCTTAAAAAAAAGAATGCTTAGTAATACTCTTTTTAGTGCTTTTTATTTGTTTTTCAAAAAAAAGTATGGGTTTTTTTTTATCTGTTTCAGACCCAAGTTTACTTCTTGATTGTATAAAAGTGCACTTAAAGAAATTTTCATGCCATTTTTAAAAATAATTTTTCATCGAAAATTCATCATTTTTTTCGGGTACTAATCTGAAAATTAAGTATTTTCTTTATTTCAATTCAATTTTAACAAAATGATATTACACTTTTCACTACATTTAAAAAACTATTAAACATAAATCTGTAGTTATTAAATGGATAATTAAGCTTTCATAGAATTTCTTACTATTTAAACTTCTTCATATAATTTAATTGTGTATATTGGAAAGATGAAAATATGTTTTAGTTAAATCCCTAAATCATTTAAATGCATGTATTTATCAATCAAAAACTAACTTTTCAATGTTATCTATAAAGTGTTTTGGTCGATTATTGATTATTAAAATCACATTCTGAAGCTATACTAGAATAAGTTATTGATGACAAACCTCATAATTTTGAATCAAAAATTAATGGGCTGCATATTAGCAACTTAGTCTTTGCAAACATGGCAAATCCCCAAATGGGAGAGCCATTTCATGGTGGTTCCATCTAGTGGTGGTTTTCACTCTCAAATTTTTATGCTTGAAGTAATTTTAATTCAAGCTCTCTCGTTGGATGCTAAATATTGTAGAGATTTAATTTTTTGGAGAGTACTAAGGCTAAATTGATACTCAATGGATCTTTTACATTCCACATAATCATATGAAATGCATGCCTACGATTTTCGCATCAGAAAATCTATTGAATCAAGCAAGGATCGAACCCGCAATCTTAAGGCCGTATCACACATACACGTTTCAAGTAATTTTTCGTCCAATTCGTGCAATTTTTACTCAGTTGCCATAGCAACGGCTTTAGAACAACTTTTTGCTAGTGAGCTCAAACAGTTGTTCCAAATAAAAGTTGCTTTAAATTCTAGCCAATAGGGTTTTTCGGCGCCCTACGTCATAAACAAGATGACGGCTTCGGTTTCGTCTAACTCATCAGATATACCGTATAATATTTTAATGGTGTATTATACTTTAACGGCGTATAATATTTTAAATAGGATGGTGCTTCATTTCTGTTTACACTCATCAACAAAAGCGCAAGCGAAATAAAAGAAATAATTTTGGATGTTCGTTTTCTGAAGCAGAAAAATCGACGAGTAATTTTTCAATGTGGAGATAGAGTGCAGCTGACGTCAGAGCATGTCATTTTGCTTACGGCAACCCTTCCCCCTCAGATTAGGCCAAAAATTGGACGAAAAAGTTGCATGGAAAATGTACGTGTGATACAACCTTTAGGCTTACGAAGTGGGCACGCTACTTGTAAGACAACGAACCAACAAATCAAGGTCAAATGACGAGGACTACACTTGAACTGACTCCCACTCTTCAAACTTCCACACAACGCTAATTTTAAGAACTTTGAGCCTCAGCAGATTTTACATGCATCAGCCGCTCGACACTGTTTACACGGCAGATCTTTAATGGCACCAGGTTGTAATGCACACATCTTAAAAGCCTAATTTTATTGATAAAAATATATTTTGTGTAGTAATTTTAGATGTGCATGAAAACAGGTTTCTTAAGGTTTTAAGGCTGTGGGTTTTTTATAGTTAAAAAATTTTATTATTCAAAAAAATAATAATGCAATTATAAATAAAAAAGAATACTTAATTCAATAGATAATTCACAAAACATTGCAAATGTAATTCTTTGAAATAAATATCAGAATGAAATACGAAAATTTTGAACCGGAGAGGTGTTGCGAGATTAAAAATAGAGAAACGAAATCGAATAAATTACATTGATTGATAAGAGATCTAAATTCAATACAATTGAAATTTTTTCAAATTTCGATCACAATACTATCGATTTCATTTGAAACTGATAATGCTAATAAACTCGAATATTTGTTTTTTTATTTATCAGTAACTTCAAATTATACGATATCACAAAATGTCGTAATTATTAGCAAATTCTATGACTATCTTCAGAAAAAAAATTATGCCTATTTAAAAAGTAGACACATCCGTAAAACTGTTAACACGGACAAAAGATTTGGAATTTATCTAATTTATTTAATAGTACCGGGTGACTACACATTTTCAAATATTAATTACAAATAATAATAATAAAGATACTCATTTACGGGTTGTTGTTTTTTTTTTTTTTCATAGTTCTATAAAAATAACATCAAATTTTTTTTACAATGTTTTTTGGAAGTGCAAAGTGCACAGCATTAATGGCACACAACACAAAGAGTCCATACGAGATATCTTGTCACGTTCTATGAAGCATGACAGGATCAACAATCTGATAAACAATGGGACTGTAGTTCGATTTTTCATTTCATCAGTGTCACTGATTGAAGATTGGTAAACAATATTTTTCCCGTTTCTCTGCAAGAAGAATTCCAAAGATGTTATGTCTAGAGATCTAGATGACCACTGCATTCGAATTCCTCTTTCCATACATCGTCCAGGGAACTTTTTCTCACTTCCAAACTCCAGTGAGGTGGTATTGCAGATTTTTATTCGATAAACTCTTCTACAACTTGCGCTTGTTCTTGCGGTGAAGCCATTTTGAAACGAGAATGTTGAAAAAAAATGGGGAAATTGCACAATTTAATTTGCATTTCAAAAAACAGAAACTTAAATCTTTTCTTTACAGAACATAAAAAACCTTAAGTGTGAAAATCTTTTTGTTTATTTTTAATTAGTTTTTGTAAATATAGTCATATTTTTCGGACACCCTATATGTTGATGTGCATAACAATTGTTTCAAAAGAAACCAAAAAGAAAGGGAAACTCTTTTTCCTGAAGTTCTACAAAATATTTCTTATAACCAAAGAAAATTAGGATAAAGACCAATAATATCCCATCGAAGTTAAACTTAATGTGCCATAAATGAACTAAAAGTGATAAGATTTCTTCTTAAAGGTAGAATTTTACAATTTCACTGTTGACCTCAATTTACAGCTCCAATATTTACTTAATTTAATATTGAGACACACACGCACAGTCGATCTTTTAACGTTATATTTTTACCGACAGCTAACTGATCATATATGAACCCCTTCACTTCTGAATGTAATAGGAAATAGTCTTGATAGTTTGACCTGCTAAATAGAATTTCAATAAGTGTTGAACAATTCGGGAAAATTCACTTTATAGATATCGCTGTAAAAGTAATGAATCCATATTCAGCATGCATTTTATTTTGAAAAGTGAAAAGAGAAACAACTGGTATAAAAAAGGTTTGTTATAATCAAAGGCCCTCTTTGTTGTATGTAGCAAATTGATTCGCGCTTTATAAAAGGGTGGGGGAACGCTGTTCCCTCATATGGAAATTTTGGGAACATTTTTCATTTTGTATAAATGTTAGTAAAGGAATATTGCATAATTTTTTCTCTATAAAGTACACGATTAATTTACGATGTTAAAAAATCTAGATTTCAGTGAAGCAAAAAATTAAATTCACATGTAAGCTAAAAAAAAAAAATTCGGAAGCTAGATGTCACTCTCTTTAAAAAAAATAATAAATTTACTACTATTTGAAATAGTAACTTTCTTCGATATTCGGAAAAATAAAGTTAAAAAAAAATCCTAAAATTACATCTTTATGGATCAGTTAACATCTTTGTTCCTTTGTAAGTTTTATTATTAAAATTTTATAAATAAATTGCATTTCTCCTAAAATACTTATAATAATTTAGGACATGTAATCGTCATGTAAAAATAGATATGTAATATTAATTTATCATTCAATTTTCCTCTTATGTTTTTTGACAGTAAATAATATTAAATATCCACAAATAATAAGAGGGTAGAATAATCATACTACAATAGCTAATTATTGTCATAAAAAGAATTGAAATCTTTAAAAATACTGTAAAGAAGAAAAAATTAGGACAAACTGGTTTTTGGTGTATTACAAAAAGTCATGGATCTAAAATTTATGATTTCTGCTTCTTTAAGAAATAATTCTTGAGGTTCCCCTCCCCCAAACTGTCCATTGGTGAGATGCAGCAGTTTGAGGAGGAAGGTGCTGGCTCAGATGTCGTCTTTGTCACTTGACCATGGTTCAATATTACGAGGTTCGTCGCCAATATCCCTCATGTTGTGACGTTTAAATTAAAGAGATTAACAAGAGGGCAAATTTTAAATTAAAAATCAAATAAAAAAAAGCTCCAAAAAATATAAAGAAGCTCCAAAACACACAAATTCTGCGACTGTACGTATTTGCTTAATATTTTAAGTAATACGGGTGCAGGCTGCATTATAAAAAGAGAAGAGAAGCTGTCACCACTGCATTTTTTTTCCCAAAAAGAAATGCATTTTTACACAAATTACATGTTTGGAAAATGATAACAAGTAAAATTAAATATTTGTTATTGAGCAAGTTGTATCACAAAAAAACTTTAAGCTTTTATTTAATACTTAAAAATAATTAAATTGTGAAAATTAAGTAAATTATTAAATTAACATGAATTATTACAAACTTAAAGGAAAAAAAACCCTTTAATTAGGACTTGCACTTGTACCATATGCTACATTCATTACAATACAAGGAATTACATTCTAACTGGACACATTTCTCCTGGAATTAGGATGAAAAAGCCCAACACATTGCACCCATCCCTGCCCTTGATTTTCATCGTAATAGTTAGCACCAGAAATAGGACAAATGCAGAATCATTGTGTTTTCTGGTACTTGCTGTTGCTCTTCGTTTTGTCTCGACACCTTCTCTACGACAGCTGGCAACTTTCTACTTCGTAGAAGCAAGATCTTTTTCCCTTGTCATCTATTTTGCAACGTTCTTACTTCTCCTACGATTTCCGCAGGTTGTTTTCTGTTTTCGAATTGGACTCAGTTTCTCCAAAAATGATGCTGCTGACTGCGAGAATTTAGTATTGACAGTAGATAAGCCATGTACTGCTATAACTTGGTCTAAGTTATTAAGAGGAAGAAATTTATATGGAAGAGAGAGGAAGATGAATTCAAAGAGTATGTAGGACGAGAGGATGGTCCCGGAGTAGGGCTGGAAAGTATTACTTCATCAAATTTCAGTACTGCCCATATTTGCTCTAGTGACATTATTCAATAGTTGTCATTACTGCTGTCGAAAGGAGAAAAAATGATACCAAAAGCTCTCGCCAATGGTTACTACACTCCCATAACATTGCAGTCATTTGTAGGTTTTATGTAAAATCAATTAATTTTGATCATTAAATTTTAAGTAAAATAACTAAAATATAACCCCAATTTGAAGTAGCAGAAATGGTATTTTAGCGCTTCCATTTTAACTGCAGAACACCACAAACAAATCACACAGCCTTCATGAGGCTTGAGCGTTACCAACGCCACAGTGCAAATGCACTAACTCAAAAATGTAATATGGGTATTTGCTTAAATGCGCCCATATTGCCTTAGTGTTCGTATTTACCAAGTTTATCCTATACAAAGTTTACTACCAACTCGAGCTCTTCCAAACAACTCACGTATTTGTTCCATTCACTGCTTCAGTAATATAAGAATTTTTTTCATCCAATAAAATTCATGAATAATAAAAACTAAGGTAGGAAAAATATAACATAAGGTTTTTGAAGTAGTAAACTATTTATTAGCATTAACAGAAGAGTTATATAATTTTAATATTAAATTTGATTATGTTCAGAAAATTGTAATTAAATGTGATTTTTTAAAACAGCTTTCGAAAAACAATGCTCAGATTTCCTAGAATTTCAAGAAAAACAAGTAGTTCATTACTTAAAATAAATGTGTAAATAAATATTTAATTCAAAGAAATATGAATTCAATAAAGTGTTCATCTTTCAACATGAATTCTGTGTATTTCTATTATAACTTCCTCTTATATTTCCAGTAAATAAAAGTACTCAAACAATTGATTTGATAAGATAGTTTTACTTGGTGATAAAGAATTTATTTTTTAATTTAAAAATTCGTGTGTGTTCTTTACTCGAGTGAATATTTTGTATACATATGACAAAAGAATAGAAGAAAATATTTGGTATGCATTATTTTGAGTTTTAAGCGTGAAATGATACATTTTTGAGTTGTACATTTTAACACCTGTACTGTCAATAGCTTACAAGATGAAATTGATACGAGGAGAATTTATTTATCACAATGCCCTCTTTAAGAATTATCTCTTTGATGTCAGTGCTACTTTCTGACTACTATTGAAAAAATAAGATAAAATAGATAAATTGAAACGGCTATCAACTATTGCTCAAAACAATAACGAGGATTTTATCACAGGTTTGCCAAAATTGATAAAATCCTCGTCTTGAAATAAAATGATGTTTTTTTCAAAAACAAATCTCAAAAACTTTCGATTGATAGAAAGATGATTTTTTGACGAAGAGCGTTTTCCAAAAGGCTCATGAAAAATGAAAAGTGAATTCCAAACAGAATTTTAATTTTCAAAATGCTTATAAACCCGAGTTAAGTATTTAAGGTTTCATGTTCAATGAAAATTTATAAGTAGTGGAAGTTCTCACACAACTCACTTAACTTTTTTTAAAATTCCAAACTACTTAAACTTTTTTTTTAATTCCAAACTACTTAAAATCTTTTGTCATTTTTACACGCATATTTGTAATAAAAAAATAAAATTATCTAATTAATTTAAAACTTGAAATATATATATTTATATACGTTATTTTACTTTGTTTTTAACAGGTAGCTTAACAAAACTATATAAAAAAAACTATAACTAAACTATAAACAAATTAAGTCGATTCCTACTTAACAAAGAAACAGAGAAAAATTTTATTTTAGTTACTTTTTATTAAATAATTACAATTAATATAAATATGTATATACTTATGACAAAATCACAATATTAAGTGGCAAAACACCTTTTAAATTAACATTAAAAAACTATTAAACCACATTAAATTTCTATTTACATTTTTTAATAAAAGTTGGAAAAAAAATAGTTAAGAATTAGTCTTAAAACCAGTGTGAAAGAAAAGCTGCCGTCTAACTAGCATATGATTTTATTCAAGTTGAGTTAAATCTTCATCCCAAATTTAACAACAGCTGTTTTATCCAATGGTGCTGCCATCTAGAGGAATAATATTGACTGAAATATACCTCTTAAATTATAATTAATTAATTTAATTTAATTAATGAATTAATATTTGAAAAACTGTATTAACATCAAGTGTTATCCACTACAAGTTTAAAAAATGTATTTGAACGTGAGTGGATGAATAAAAAGTATTTTATTAAAGAACTGAAAATTTGTGTTTGTGTGTGTGATTTATATATATAAATACATATAGCAAGAGTATGAAATAATAGTAGGAATAGAAAAATAAGCATGTAATGAAAATGTTACATTCAAGACCACATTAAGGCCTGACTTACAAGGTAGTCAAGGCTCTCCTCGATGATCAGGAATTTCTAGTCTTTTTTTTCTATTCTGCTTCTATATGTATAATATATTGTAATGAGTTGTGGAAGGCAGTGGTATCCAAACGGTCATTGTTGCGAAATCGCGGAAGATAGTGTTTCAATCTAGGGCTCAAATCCTGGTGCTTCTTAAGATCCGCCGTTGATGGGTTGATGTGTGTTCAGTGGCGTAGCTACCTGCGGGCTATTTGATACAGTGCATCGGGTCCCTCAAGCTCAAGGGGGTCTCGGACCTTGACCACCAAGCAAGCCAAACGAAATAATTTCTCCCAAATTTAAGATATAAATAAAAAAGTTGAAACATAACTATAATCATGGCAATTCAGTTGAAAGTAATTTTGAACTTGTAGGGAATTCCCCAAAATTGTTTCTGTTGTTTGCTTAGTGTAGCGAATTTCACTTATTGAAAAGTTTATATTATTTTCAAATTTTTTTTTTCATTTGTATATAAACTGTTACTTGAAAATAAACTGTTATTTGAAAGTTTCATGAAACATCTTACCATACTTATTATTAAATCTTAAAAAACCTACACAAGAGGCAATTCCTTCCTAGTTACATCCTATTTTTAATACCAATATGACTCATAGTAGGCTGGTTTCTGGTTTCAATATTTTTCAATCTTCTCGTGTGTGCAATACAATGAAGTAATTTTGTCACCCCCTCCTCTTCCCTTTTGCAGAGGTGTTTTTTTTTAATATAGTAATGTATTGTATTTTCTTATTCATACCCATTCTTTGTATCATTTCCTGTCTATCTCGGTGGACCATTTTGTAGCCCCGTGGAGGGTGAGTTCGATCATCCCAAATAAATAGCCAGGGGCTCTATAACGACCTTTTGTAGTGTGGCATTACGTTCCTTCTTCCTTTTTAACGTCAGTAAGTATTTGAGCACATAAGAAATTCATTGTATAACTTATAAAACTGAAATTAGGGATAAAAACAGAAACCCAATGGTGCTTTTAAGCGCAAACAATGCCAAGAAAGAGAAGATAGTAAACAAAAATTGTGTATATATAGCTTCGTATGCTTAAAATATTCATATATTTCTACTTTTATACTTGATAAAATCCAACCAAGATAGGTCCCTCATTTTTTTAGAAACATGGGCTTTGGATACCTAGCTACGCTACTGTACATGTTATTAAATCTTCAAGACTCACTGAGTCGTTATGCTGGTGTGGTGTAGAAGCTGGTGAGGAGGGGTCAGTTCAGGTGTCCCTCGCTTGATCAAGGTTCAGAATTACGAGGGTCATTACTTATAGTCCTCGCACTGCAGTGGAATGCAATGTATTTAAAAATCCAATTAACACTAGAACCGTGGATGGGGTCATTTTGACCCAAAAGCAATTTTGTTTTCGATTTTCTTGAAAAGTTACTAACGGAATCGAAAAAATTTTCTAGACTTTTCCTATTTTTATACCAATAATAACCTGAGAAAATATTATAAATGAAATACTTGGTTGTTTTTTTTTGTTTTTTTTTTTTTTGTTTTTGTTTTTAATACTTATACCTAAAACCGCGGAATGGGTCATTTTGACCCCATTATAATCACAAGTACCAAATTTGCAATTCAACGATTCTTGGAGTGGGAAAAGTTTTTTGAGTCCTCTAAGATACCGTATCTAATTTTCCTGTACAATGTACTAGCAGAAAAACCACTTCTGGAAGGAAAAAACAATGTGTAAATAAACGTAAAAAGTTATCAAATTCAAATCCAGATGAAATGAACTCTGGAACTTTTGTGAGAAATGAGGAAACGGATTGGGAAAGCATCACCTCTGGAAGTTGTACGTGTGGAAGAATTGTTGAACATAATATTTTTTTTAAAAAAAGTGGCCCAACCAGTTATGCAAAGCGAAATATTAAAAAGGGCTATGCAATTAGTTCAGGGAGGCTACTTACAGATGAGCCTAAGCTTCGTCACATCAAAAATTGTACAGAGGAAGAAGCTCACCAGCAACTGGGAAAAAATGAATAACAAACAACTTTAGACGAACTCGATGCTTTTGTATCAATTTTGTATGCTCGAGGTATATACAGTGCAAATAATCTACAGCTTGATAGTCTGTGGTCTGTTATTTGGGGTCCACCTTTTTTCAGCGATGCTACGCCGAGAGATAGATTCAGAAAACTTGTGAAATTTCTGCGATTCTCGACAAAAGAACTACACGATCTAAATGCCTTCTAACAGATAAACTGAGTTTCATTTCTGAAGTTTGGGAGAAATTTATTGAAAATTCGATAATATGCTCTAAACCAGAAACATATATAACTATTGATGAACAACTGTTTCCGTCTAAAGCTAGATGCCGTTTCACGCAATATATGCCAAGTAAACCAGATAAATTTGGTATAAAGTTCTGGATGGTCACTGATATTAATAGCAAATATGAGCTCAAAGGTTTTCCATATTTGTGTAAATCGGAGGAAAATCCTGTAAACCTATTTCTCTCCGAATACGTAGTTTTGCGTTTGACAGAACCCTTCGAAAATAAAGCAAGAAATATCACTACAGATAATTTTTTCATTGCACTACATCTGTCCCAAATGTTAAAAAAGAAGAAAACTAGTTAAACTGAGACGATGGAACGAAATCGGAAAGAAGTTCCTGAATTTGTGAAAAAAGTAAAGATGGCGTTATACGATACATTGTTACTAGAGCATGATGATATAACTTAGACAGTTTATCAGCGAAAAACCAGAAAAAACGCGTCTTATTATTGGGCTCCCTTCAACCCACAGTTGATATAGGCAATAATCACCCAAAAAGGTTTCCAGAAACAATATCATTTTAGAACTTCGCAAAATTTAGTGTCGACATTACCGACCAAATGGCTTGGAATTATTCTGTGAAGAGGCAAGATAAAGGTGGTGGCCAGTTCATATATTCTACAATATTCTTGATCTTGCAAGGATTAATTCCTGAATTTTATACAAAGAAGTTACTGGTAAGAAACTTACGAGGAGAGAATATCTTCAACAACTCATTGCAGTGTTACGTTGTGCGTATATTCACAAAAGAAAGTACAAATCCGATACACAGACATACCAAAGAATCTTCGCAGATGCGGAAAGGGGTTCATTGCAAAGATTTCCAGTGTAGAAACGAAATTGTAGATACTTGTTCTGATTGTAAAATACCAATAAGTGCGGAAAGTATACAAAATATATAAAAAGAAGTTACCCAAAATGTGCATGAACTGTGTAGGAAATCTCGACTGGTAAGAAACTAAATATTTCTATTTAAGTTGTCTGTATATTTTATTAACTGTATACAATATTCCATATTGCAATATCTTATTATAACAATTTTATGTTAAAGATGAATAAATGTCATTCCCAAATAATTACAGCGTACTTTAAGCATAACAACACAGTTTTTTATTAATTGGGGTCAATTTGACCCCACCCGCGGTTTTATGTATACCGAAACTGCCGCGGTTCTAGTTCTAAAACTTAAATGAAAAACTGTAGAGTAAAAAATCCAAAGCTTTTACTGAAGATTAAAACATCCGTTGTATTATTTTTATTTAAATAATTAAAAATAATTTTTCAATTTTTGAATCTTGATAAGAAAATAGAGGATTAATACCGTTGAATAAGCGTATAGAGAGTAAAATTAACGTATTACTATGTTCAGATTTTACAGACTATATACCTTCGATAAACATAAACCGAAAGAAGAAACGAACAAAAATACATATTTAAAAAATCACTACAGGCATTTGAAACTTGTACTTATAGTTTCGGTTGCAAATATTGCATTTATCAGCTATTGTTTAAGCATTATTTTGTGAAAAACTTAATAGTTAAGAGTTCTTCTAAAAACTAATAAAAAAATTATACAAAAGTCTGAAATAAAAAAGGCTGTGATTTATTTTGAGTTTTACATTTTCTCGTATAATAATTACTTTATTATTATCGTATGTCTGTGTATATGTGTGTATGGTATTGAGATATTTCTGCTAGATATAGTATACATTTAAGTAAAAATAGGATTCATTCCCTTATGTTTTTTTCTTTTGCAGATCAATTTTTATAAATATTTTATTGTCAAATCATTCTTTAATTAAGTTATTACCATCTGATTCTTGTATGGATTCAGAGGGCTGATACTGAAATTTAAAATTTTTATTTTAAAAAAATATTATTTAAAATGTCTTTTTATATAATTTTTATTTTAAAAAATATTATTTAAAATGTCTTCTTATATTTATATTTTTTATGTAACAAATGAAACATTTATTCCATCCACAAATAAAATTGCTTCATTCGCAAAAAGCCATATTTTATTTTTTATAACAATGCAAAATATTTCACCTTTCAATGTCTTATGCGCCATTGTATATAACTATAAATACAAACAGAAGTATTAGACCAGACAACTATAAATTTATTAAGAGAATATATCAGTTCTTTTTAGAATAATGAAGTGCTATAAACATTACATTTCAGTACCTATCAAGGGAGCATTTCCTATTTTATCAAAATTATATATTCTTGATTTTCTAAGAGACTAGTTTATGACTATCTTCGGTAATTTCGAATAAAAAAAGGTGTAAAAACAAAAGAAAGAACGAATATTGTTGTGTTGCTCATGCCACCTGTCTGACATAGTCAGATCGAGGCCCACGAAATTCATCGTGGCAATTGAGCACCATACAGGTGACAGTACGATTTAGCTCGGTGAAATTCCCGAAGGGACGATATTACATTACGATAGATGGTGCCACCATCGATCTCCACCTCTACAATTTAGACATGGGACTGAAGTGGAGGGAAATTTTCTCNAATTTAGACATGGAACTGAAGTGGAGGGAAATTTTCTCCAGTTCCCTGCACTCGTGATTCAGCCCATAAGACTTTCGGACCCACTGATTTAACAAGCACATACTCCGTGTGTACTCGGAGGGTATTTGGCGGTACGGGCATCGAACCCAGGCCTTTTGGTCTGGAGTCCGGTGCTCTAACCACTAGGCTACCCACGGCTCTGAACGAATCTTAATTACATAAATAATTAATAATAAATAATATAATTAATAAATACAAACATTACGTTGGCTATGAAAAAAAATATTTATGTCATATTAAAAGCATGAACAATTTAATACAGTACCCTAATCATTAAATAAGTTAATTCAAGAACTGGTTTTATTACGAAATTGCAAACGAACTTATTTTTATTATTAAAATATCTGGAAACTGATTTTTGTCTCTTTGAAGTTATTACTACTGGTTAAGTACTCATTTTGTATTAAAAATACTCTGAAAACTATATTTTTCTTATTTCCTATCACTTGACTTTTGACTTCAGTCTAAATAGTTATTAGAGCTTTTTCTCAGAACATTTACTTTTTAGCAAAACATTTGAAGAAAATTTATTTTAATTTTGTTTTTTGATAATTCCCATTTTTTTTTTTCAGTCATTCAATTTTTTGCAACCATGCCAAGATATAAGATTATCGATTATGTCTACCCAACAGCAGGTGAATTAGCCAGACTCATATTACAGTACAAAGAAGTTGAGTATGAAGACGAAAAAGTTGACTCACCTGATAGGATATATGAGGCAGAGGAAGGTAAGAAAAAACGAAATAAAAAATAAGTACTCATACTATAAGTTCTTATAGAATATGTTGCAAGAACAATAATATACACGAGTTGAGAAAGTTTGACTTAAAACAAACCCAGAGAAGTCCAAAAAATATCTATTTCAAATAGCAGAGAAAATTTCAATCGATATAAGGTCATTAAACCTCTACAATAATTTAGAGATTAAGAAGTGAAATTTAAAACTAAAGATAACCAATATTAAAATTAAGTAAGAGAGTCTTCACAAAATGTACTAGAGCCTGAACTAAACGCGAAGCAAGTTTTTAAACAGAAAAATGCCTCAATTTTCATGAAAAATCACAATAATGCAATTCATATATTTGTTTATAACAATGTTTCCGAAATTTTTGACATATGTGTACCCTTCAATAAGTTTCGTAACGCTGAGTTCCCCTCGACAAAAAAAAATGGTTATATTTTAATAACAATCCAAATATATTTATTTTTTGTGACACACTTAAAATAACAAAAAAAAAAGATAA
>BMAV01001116.1:58826-77529 GCA_019973955.1 Trichonephila inaurata madagascariensis
TACACCAACTATTGCTGCCTTTAGGGCAAAACCAGTGTTTGGGTTGCTCGTCAGTACTAGCTGTATGAGCCTATACAGCCCAGATAGCCTGCCTCATTTCGTGTACATTTTTGGTATTACCACGAATTGCATTCCCATAAAAAGCTGTTAACCTATTAATGACAACATCTGTGAGGCGGCCTTTCCCACCAATTGTTTTACCATCAGACAATTTTTTCTTGCCAAGAGATTTTAGTGATTTTAGTGATTAGACCAAGTGATTTTAACTTTCTCAAGCGACTACCCATTCGCTTTTGAACGTGGCCAACACACTCTATTTTTTCAATTTTGATATTGTCACCATAAGGCTTTTTCTCCACAAGAGACATATATGTCTTTGTATCTCCATCTCCTATATACTGTTTATATATGAGCCCATGCTTACTTTCAGAACGGAAAAAAATTTCATTCATCCCACTCACTTCCATTTGTCCAGCAGACCCATTATGATTTTTTTTGCAGAAGGGCTGGTGTTTCGCTGAAAAAACACTGTATTTGGGTCCAAACTTTGGACCTTTAAATGAGTCGCACACCTTACAGAAGGATGACATAACCTCGATATCGAGCACCTTTCCACACTCTGCTCCAATTAACGTGCACACACCAACAAGTGATGTATGTCCACGAGTTTTCCATGTGCCATCCCCACTGACAGCAATGCAGTTACGTGTTCC
The DNA here is from genome assembly GCA_019973955.1 of Trichonephila inaurata madagascariensis. Lineage (NCBI taxonomy): Eukaryota > Metazoa > Arthropoda > Arachnida > Araneae > Nephilidae > Trichonephila > Trichonephila inaurata. The sequence continues at coordinate 59,540 of BMAV01001116.1, forward strand.
ATCGAGAATTTTTTCTTTCAAAGCAGCATCACTCATCGACGCATTTGCCAAAGTCTCACACACATCTGCAATTTTTATATTGATACTGTCATATGCCTTTTGAGATACAGGTTTTGGCAATGACATAATAGTACAAAATGTACTTAACGCCGATAAACCTTGGCCTATACATCTCATGGCTAAGACAGATCTTCTATTTATTTCTGGAATGTTCTTTTTTGCTCCAATGAGCTCACATGAATTCAGTTTTTTTTGCATTTTGCAATTTGAGCACATTAATAAAAAAGATGATGAAAGTCCTACATTAGATTTCTCGTTTATTTTTATTTTGCCATGGCATTCCAAACAACAAACATATTTTTCTAATTGGCCGAGAAAAAGACTTATATCTATCAGCCGATAACCTTTAAAATGCTGTGAAATATTAGGTTCACACGAATCTAAAAGATATTTTTCACTCGGCAACTTCCTATAGGAGGCACTATCGTTTGGTGCTTTCCTTACAAAATTTGTTTTTTTCTTCTTACTTTCACCAGATATTGTTTTCTTCAGGAACTTATTACCTTAAAACCTTCTTTTTTTCGGTCTTTGACCATACAATCGCTTTTTCTCACAATTTTCCATTTTGCGAAAGATCACACAAAAGTTGAAATCGGCAGAAAAATCTAACAGCTTTGGAAGTAAACAGTACTGCAAAATAGAGAGTTGAGTTGCAGCTATGCTACCTGTTTCAAAAGTAAGAATTAAATTACCTATTTTAAAAGTAAAAAAATATTAAATGTGGCTCTTCTAAAAGCTAAGTTTGGATACCGTCAAACAGCTGTTAAAAAAATGGGCGTGGCAGTTTTGTTTACTCCTGGGATGCTTCAGTTTTTTATTAATAACTCAAGAAGTTTTGATCGTATCATTAAAATTTTGGTTGCAAAACATTTAGAAAAGATAGGGCTATAACATATATTTTTTTCAAAAAATCGAAATTTTAGAAGTTTAAGGGTCCTGAGACCCGTTAAAATAACAAAAAAAAGATAATAAAATAAAGTAATATTATATATATAAATAACATTTATTTGGAATAATTAGAAGGGTGAAATAGTTTGTGCTGAGATGGCATATCGTCATAATTTGAGTCCCTGGTTCTTAATTTTAATCTGAGATGCGGTTCCACGTCCACTAGTCTATTCCTTTCTTAATTCTACAAATTTTGAAAAAGGAACTTCTCATGAATATGAAGTTGGAAAAGGCAAGATACACTTCAGAACTTTTTCTGTTAAAATCGGATACACATGTTGCATTTGTAACCAGAACGATGTTAAAAAGTACACACCTTATGCTTATTTTTCAAATACACATGCAGCTGAAGAAGCTTGTAACTATTAACAAAGTAAGTTGTCTCTGTCACGAAGTGTGGTATATTCCTGCCGTGCTCTCACGCCTCACAAGTTTGTCTTGATTCGAATTCATACGAACATAGTGTTAGGCACTGCTAAGCGCGGTGCAGGGCATATCCCCATCAAACTCCTGTGCAAAGCGTACCTCCACAAAACACTTCTCGTACCCCTGGGGGTACGCGTACCACACTTTGGCAAACACTAGTCTATAACATAAAGTTTTTGAAATATCAAAATATTTCATAAATAATTCATTTTTCCTTTTAACATATAAAGAGATAGCTCATTTAGCATTACGGTGTTGGACTAAAAAAGTAAAACACATTTTATACTAGAAAAACAGGTGTCAACTTGGATAAAAATGAGTAGAATGCTAAAATAAGAAGTTCTCTATAGGATAGTGAAGCCGGAATATAATATTAACGATGGAGTACTTTTATATCTGAAAAAAATATTCCTAATTCGGATTCCGTACTTTAACATTAAGTGAAGACAGTATTAAGGATGAACCAAGTTCTTTTGCAATATGAGCAATGCAAAGAAACGTTTATGTATTTGTAAAAAGAGAATAGTTATAAGATTTTGTAACAGAAAAATGTATATTTTTCTTTCTTATCATTTTTGCAATCCGTGGGGGATGAAATGTTGTTCTCACATCATTTTTTTTTATATTTCTTAGTGTTGTGAATTAATCTAACATATTAATACCATACTTATTTTTCTAAAAAATCTAATTTACATCTTATATTCGTATAACAAAACTCGCATATCTCTCCTACTGTTTAAATTTTTTAACCTATTTTAAATTAAATTGTTTCAATGTGTGAACTTTCTCTGTACATCAAACTTAATATATAATCCTGGTATACATATACTTTTCTTCGATTTTACTAAAAATTACAGCCTGTTCTGCATTTCACAACATATTTAAATTAGGGATATAACTACTTATTTATATAAAATTAAAAACCTCTATTGAAAGAATAAATTTCAAATAAATGTAGGAAACTACAGGTAGAGAAAGTTTTAATTAAACTCAGTTCCAGGAAGACGAAGAACAAATTAACTCACGAGGAAAAAATGTATCCACAAAAAAAGTATCCTGTATATTTTGCACTATCACATTCACATTCCTTCTCATTTAATATTTTTAAGCTTGTTTAACATTAAAAATGCATTTCTACATTCATTTTTAGAATCTCCATTCGGTGTCTTACCTATTTTACTGGTCGATGGTAAGATCGTAGCTCAACAGAATGGAATTGCCAGATATCTGGCCAGAGAATTAGGTAAGAATCACAATTCAGTTACGAAACTTTATACTTGAGTGTATTAAAATCTTTATTTTATAACAAATACTCTGAGAAGAATGAACTAATTTAATACCTTTGTAGATCTTGTTGGAAAAACCAATGAAGAGGCTGCTATCTGCGACATGGTAATGGATGGATTGGGAGTCATGTTTGCAAAAGTGAGAGGAAATCAAATATCAAGATTGGACAGCAAACAACAGGTCAGTTCAAATTGTTGAAAATTTCATTATTTTTGTAATGTATGACTTCTGATTATATTAAGTATTTGTCTCCATTATCCGCACCTGTGGGGGTGGGTTGCTATTTGTGAGGAAGAAGGCGTTGGTCTTTGTACGTGAAGGTGACAGAAGAGTGACTTCCTTTGTCTTAGCGAGACGGACCCTGCTTACTTTTCTTAATTTAAAAGAGAGAATACTGCCTTTTTAGCAGATGACGTGTTGTGCTTGGAATTATTATAAAATAATATGGAATTATATGGCAACCCTGTATTTTTACCGTGACGTACAGCTCTGGACTTTATTGGAAAAAAAATATAGAAATATGTTATAGATTTGTAAGAAATTATCCAAAAATTTGTAACGCTTTAATCTAAATTAAATTGCTTTAATCTAAATTAAATCGCTTTAATCTTTAATTTAATACGCTTAAATAAAAGTTTTAAAATTAAAATAAAATTTGTTGTGTTAGATATCTGTAAAAAGAGATTATCTTTGTATAGAATATTTATTTTCAGCTATAAATTAGAGCTAAATAATATTAAAGAAATTTTTCTTCGGTTTGAAATAATTTTTCAAGTGAATTTTTGTTGATAAAAAGACAGTAAAATATTTAGAAATTCTTAATCTATAATTTTTGATAAAATGTTCTAGATAAATACACTTGATAAATCTTGTTTAATGCTTTATTAATGGATCCGAAAAATATCTAGATTTTTTAAAATATGTTATCTTTATAGACTATTAGATAAATGAATTAATTTTATAATTCTAAATGTATGAGGTATATATAACTTAGAACTCAGCGAATCAATTCAATTACATTATAAGTAATGAATTGAACTGATTCTTTTTAATTTCCCCAAATTTTAAAAATCCAGTGCTTTTCTTGAATTGAAAATTTTCTCTCTGCTCTTATTTGTCACATAAATATAGAAATCTCTCTTAGAATTTATATTTCAGCAGTAATTCTGCCTACACGTTTAATAGTTATAATCTTCTGTTGGTATATTTTCCTTTTGAATTTCAAAAGTAAAAATGTTCATCTTATTTTCTCAGTTTCTTAAAAATATTTAAATTTTTTATCTTAGGATACACTTCCATTGCTTTCAGTATCCAGCAAATTTATTTTGAAAATATATTTAATTCATGACATTTTAATTTTGTATCTTCTTTCATTATATTTTATACTTTAAGAAGTGTCTACTTTTTTTTATCTCTGCAAGTCTTGAGCTAAGCGTGTGAGACGACAAATTCATATCTTTTCTTATTATCAATGTTATTCTGGCACTTTAAATTTCTGGATAACAATCATAGTGAGGAATGCCTTTTAATCAACAGGTTTGATAACGAAATTACAAATCACGAATATATTGAGTTCTCCAGCAAAAATTAGGTGGGAATAAATTTTTCGTTTTTAAAGCAGATAACTTAGATAAACGTGCCTTAAATTTCTGGATTTACATTGTTCACAAAACTGAAAATTAATAGGAGTTAATAGAAAAGCATCACACAGAGAAAACAATCATTCTCAAAAAGAGTTTGAGCGTATTATTGATTTTTGAGAATATTTTTCTCTAAAGAAAAATAGATGATTTACAAATACTATTTATTCATAGAGCAATATTTATAAATTTACATGTGCTTTGTTTTCTAAAAAACTATTACTGGGTATACAAGTAAGTTTTAAAGAAGTTTTTGTTAAAACTAAGGATTTACTGAACAAAAATGATAATACAAGCTAATAAAAGATAATGTCAATCGCTAGTCACTACTTTTTGCTATATTTTTGGTAACAAACGAATTCCGCGTGGAAAGAATGACTGATCTTTATAAACAATCCAGGAATCAACCCAGATTTGCATTATTTGTAATAATGAGTCATGGATCGAAACAAAGGATGCGACATAGCCATCCTGTGATGACTATGTCGTTCCGGTTCCGCGTAAGCTAGAGGTGTGGGATTATCAAAATGATGAGACATAGTAGTGCTTAATACAACTTTTATTAAGAATAACTTATATTACTTAATTCTAATTTGACAATTTTAATTAAAGTGAGAGTCAACACCCAATTAAACCGTGTATTTAAGTCAGATCACGCAACTAGATCCTTTATCTTAATTATAGTTAATAAACCGATTCAACTAACTACCTATATCAAATATTACCTTTTGCAGTTCTCCTTCCTTTACCTAAAGAGAGATACCTATAAATTCACTTTGTATAAGAAGATTCCAACTTCTTTATATAAGACTTCTATTCTTTCCAAAACTATCGGACTGCTAACTCTTGATCTGCAAGATTCCACACTAAGCTATCTCTAAACTTGCCGCGCTATTGATCAGAATGATTCCACACTACTATCTCTAAGCTTGCCGCGTTATCTCTTATCATCAAAGCTTCTATCCTTTTATAGTATATCTCATTTACATATTATCTTTGTTTATCTTCTTGGTATTGGGTTGGAAAAGTTTTGCCATTAATCGTGGCCGTCAAAGAACATAGGAGTTATGTTAGCAGAAAGACGCGAGAGACGTCACAAGGATATTCTGCAAGAACAATATCTGGGGAATATGGCGGTTGGGTTAAGATATCCCATTTAAGTGCTTCTAGACAGTTTTGATTGCCATTATAACATGCAGTGGAGCATTCACTGTACCTCTTAATTTTCCAGTCGTTTTTCCTTTATTACTCGGATGAAACGCTCAAATCATCGTCGTTAGCAATTACTCCAGTAACGGTTTCATTCTGTTCCAGCAGCCCATAATATGCTGATCTCCTCAAATGCAGATCCTGGGGTTTGATCCATGAATGTTTGATTTCGCCGTTGATGCTGGTGCATGACCGAACTCAATCCATGATGTCTTACGTTTTGGATTTTCGTGATGAATCCACTCTTCATCACCAGTTATAATTCGTTTCTAGAACACTTCCTCTACCTGTCTCTGGAGTTGCTGTTCGTACGGAAAAAAATCTCATTGATACGTCTCTTGGAAATAATTCGCATGGCACCTTTGTCCTTTGCTTTTGAGCCATTTCATAGCTCTCAGGCGTAGTGAAAACGCTTGTTTAGTCACTCCCTCATATTCTGCGCATTCTTGTAGCTTTTGATCTGAGTTCTTACACAATAATGATTCCATTTCTGCATCTTCAAATATTACAAACATTCCTTCAAGTTCCTTATCCTCCGAATCAAAATCCCAATTTTTAACGATATACATGAGTTTAAATTGATGGAACATCATCCACATAATACTTGGACAACAATTAATGACCTTCAACTGCTTCTTTCTTCAAATGGAAGTAAGAAAGTAAAGCCTCCTGCAAATTAAGTATTATTGGCACAAAATTGACATATTTGTTGTTCCAAAAACTATGTTGCTTAAAAATACTTCTACAAAATAAAATTTACTGAAAAACTAGAGCCTAATCAAGGCGATTTAACATGAAGGCGGTTGGATTATATAGTGATTTAATACTAGTAACGCCTTTCTTGCAAATCCTTTAAAGCTTATTTATACACCCTTATACAAGGGTGTGAAATTTATAGGCTAACTTGGGCCAAACAAACAGGGTTTAACTAAAGCTGGGACAAAAAAAAAATGTTTAGAAAAACGTAGGTTTATTTCGAATAACACATTATAATAAACATAAAAAAAAGAACAAGAAAAATTTAATGTTTACATCCTGACACTTGACAACTCTTCTCTGCTACTATCTTTCCTATTTCTGGAAAAAAAATTATTTTTATAACATATTATTGTGTGCTGATATATTCGCCAGGCCACAAAAATGTTCGTTGTGGGCCGCATGTGTCCCACGAGCAGCGAAATTGACACCCTTGTCGTAAAAGAATTAACAACTCTAGATGAACATCCATGTAACACATGCTACAGATATATATTGCTCTCACTATAAAAAATCAGTATAAACATTACTCTCTTAGTTTAAGGTACTTTGGGTATCATTTGGAATTACGTTGTTGCATAGGCAGATTCTTAACTCGCATATAGGCATAAGTATGCGGTTTGACGTCAAAACCCCTCACTTTTCACACAAAAAATACTAAAAATTAATACCCATTAATATTTGATAAAATAATACTTCAATTCTAAATTCTTGCCATTTTTTTATTCTAGATCACTCTTTTTAAACAAATGATGGAAGAAGATGTTCCAAGGTACTTAGCAAAATACGAACAATTCTTAGAGAGGTCTTCTATTTCAAGCGGTTACTTAGCAAGTGAACAGGTATGTGGTTATCACTCTCAACCTCTTCACCAATAATTTAATAATTTTAAGCACAAAAAAAAGCTCAATTCTTTTTAATAACTTTTTTATTACCGTAAGGATTTCTTCATTTTCTACAGTTAAAGTAAATGGCACTGATAAATAAGAATTGTTTTTCTTCTCGTCCATAAACACACATTCTACGTTACGTAGCAATTATGTAAAGATATTGATCTTCCTTGGATGTAGTAATTTTACCCATTAATTATTCTAATATATACGATTTTCAGATTTCATTGTTAAAAGTCCCCCTCACAGCCAAAAGGAAAGTTTGTAATAAATATTTCTTCGAAAAATGTTTGTGATGTCTTCATTATAAGATAAAATAATTATTTTGTTCTGAGTTTTTAAAAACTTTACTCTAAAACTGAACAAAACATTTATTGATGAGAGATATAAATTTATCCATATAAGATTACATCTCATAGCCACATGCTTCCTTTAGATTTCCTTATCACTTTTATAAAAAGTCTGCAGAACTTCTAAAAGATGTTTTATTAATTTAGTAAAATTGTATTCGAAGTACGAGCAACATTTTATTACAGAAAGTACTTACACTCCAGGTTGACTATGGTTCATGTAGTTTTTTAATGGTAGATTACAATCAGCTCAATCCCGTACATTTTATACGTGTTTTAACAATTATTCAAGTAATCATTCTGTGATCAATTAAGAATATTCTTACCTTTCTTTTGGGAAATTAAGGCTCATTCACATTCAGGGAGTAAACAATGAGGGTAAAAGATAGAGCCAATCAGAAGCGTTAACTATCTCTCATAAGAGTCTTTAATTGGCTACATTTTCGCTGATCGTTACTTATTGTCTTGATGTGAATGAGTCTTTAATATGCATTAGATAATTATTTATTTTACAGAAGAAATTAAATAAAATAAACGAGAATGTGTCAAAAATTTATTTGAATCATTATCATACAGCAGTATTATTTGTTTAATATATAACAATCAACCTGTGTAGTACACTGTTATTAGTTATTTTAATATTATGTTGCAACCACACTCTTGTTATAAATATTGCAACTGACTGTTCGAAGCAGCAGAAGCGTTCTCTTACGACCATACATCAAGATTGCTGTGAAAAATCGTCCATGTTCTTTTCCCGTTATTTTTTTAAATCAAATATGCTGTCTTTGTGTATAACCTAACCTTAATTAACCCTCTAAGCGGTCTGCACTTAAAGTCTTGCCATTCTGGAGATGCTTCAAAAATGCACCACACATATTTTTTTGCTTTCAGGTGGGGTTCTCAAAAGCGGTCGAGCCGTATTTTTAAGAATGCGGCTCGGCCGCTTTTGGGAATCTTGCTTGAAGGCGGAAAAAGCATCTCTGGAATGGTGGAATTTTACGTGCAGACCGCTTGGAGGGTTAATAAATAATTGTTACACTAAGGAGAGCTAGCTGGACTCAACCTGGAATTTACAGCTTTTAGTTTAATCTTTAACATCCAATTCTCTACAATGTGTGCTTACTCTCGACTATTTTTAACGCCTATTTCTCAACAGTCATTTTTTCGAAGTATTCACCTAAAGTTACTAAGTTCCAATACAAAACATAAACACTTCATTGATGAAATATTTTACTGATTTCACGCTTTTTTTTCTTACAGCTCACGTGGTGCGACTTGGGTGTTGCTTTGACATTTGCTGGAATGCAAATAAGGCAACCGAAATTGCTTGAGAAGTATCCTCGATTGAAATCTTTCGTGGACAAAGTGTCATCGAACGAAGTCGTGTCACATTTTATAGAAACTGAATTAGCTCCATCTGCTGTGCTTAGAAAAAACAGCATGTAAAGAAAGTTTTGTTTTGTTTTGTTTTCAATATAGTCTTTCCTTTTTTTGTTTCATTGATGAATATTATCGTAATTTAATGTATGCAAAAAAGAAATGAAATTCAATAAAGAAGTGAGGTAGTTTTGTGTCAGATGTTATTCATAAAGCTTGGAGATACGGCTTAAAACACTATTTGCTTGATTATAGGAAATACCCAATAAATTCTCATCACACTTTATATATTATTAACATAACAAAACAAAACATAAAAGACTCTTGTTTTAATCATCCTTGAAAAAGGAATATCAAATGAATAGGATTTCCTCTTTTTTCTCTAAAAAAGAAATTTCTTTCGAAACGCATTTTTCTCTTAACTTTAAGCTCTTATTCGTTGAATTCATTAGGGACGATGATTTATCTATACTTAAGGTACTGGGTTTAAAGGAAAGTTCTGTCGCTTTTCAACACGTGCACTTTTACGCGTTGTCGATCCTTAGAAAGAATTCGAATCCAATTTGCACAGTTAGATTAGTATACTATTGATGATTTAAACACATTCTTTGCATTTTAGTCAGTTTCCGTAAACTTGTGTTGTTGTTGTGACTAATGCCATCTGCCTGACGAAGTCAGATCGAGGCCCGCGAAATTCATCGCGGCTAAGGGCTAGAATTTTTACGCCTGTCGTTAGCCTTAGATTTGAGCACCATGCAGGTAACAGTATGATTTTGCTCGGTTCCACCCCAATTTAAAGGAAGAAAACCCTGGGGGTGGTCAGGGGCATCCCACCTCTTTTCCCCTTCCACCAACCCCACGAAAGGACTTGCGGCTCTACGGCTATTTAGAGCACCCCCATGCCACAAAGGCACTATACATTTACAAACATCCATGTCTTCTCCGGGATTCGAACCCAGTCCCTACGGTACCGCAGTCAGCGTCGCTAACCACTACACCGGTTGGGCGACCCTTAAATTTGTAATCATCATGAGTGAAGAAAAAGAGCACTTACGACATTGTATGTTGTTTAAGTCCCAAAAAGGAATAACGTGATGGAGGCAAGGAGAAACTTACTTGTGTGACGTGTTTTAAGAAGAAGCAATAACATCTGGAACATTCCATAGATGGCTTGTAAAATTTTGCTAGGCTGATTGTCCTTTGAAAGATGAACCCAGATCAGGAAGGCCATCAGATGTCATTGACGAAGCACTACGTAGTATGATCAAGACAAATCCCACGTTAACTTCCACAAAAGTGGGTTTCAAACTTTGAATTCATTAGACTACTGCTTTGGATTACATTAAAAGGCTTAGTTTCATGCCCAAACCCTCTATTTAGGTGCCACATGAATTAAGAGCAAAAAATTAAATGGACATGATTTCGATATGTTCTTCAAATCTTGTTCGTCACAAAAGGGGACCGTTTTTGGACCACTTGGTGACTGGAGATGAAAAGTGGATGATGTACAAATTCGTGGTTAGAAAAAAAGTATATGTTTACAAAAGTGAGACACCACCAACCGCATCCAAAACTGACGAGCATCAGAAGGTTATGCTGTGTTGTCGGTGAGACAGCAAGGGTATAGTTCACTGTAAATTGCTGAAAGAGAATGAAACAGCCCTTACTCTTCTCAACTTGATGTTTTGAATAAAGAAATTCAATATAAACGTCTATCTTTGGCCAACAGAAAGGGTGTGATTCTTCATCACGACAACGCTATGCTGCACCTGGCAAGAAACACTGTATAAAAAATTGCAGAGATAAGTTGAGAAACTTTACCTCAGCCAGCATATACTCTTCATATTACACCATCTGTCTATTATCTGTTCAGGTTAATACCAAACTTTCTTGATGGAAATAAACATATAAATTATGAGGGTGTCCAGATGGCAGTAGAAGAATATTTCGTCTCCAAAACAGAGAACTTCTTTTCCAGGGGGTTAGATAAGCTGGCAGAACTCTTGCAGACAGTTGTAACCAATAAAGGACATTACGTTTTAGATTAAATTTTAAATAAAAAGTTTTTTTAAAAAAATTTTTTCGCTAGGCAAAAAAACGACAGAACTATTCCTTATATTAAATAATATACATTTCAAGAAAATTAAATCTTATTTTGATTATCTAATTGGTGATATACACATAATATATTAATGAGTATCACCAACATATTATTACTCGAGATCTCAACGTTGTAAAGGATAATAATTTAAGAAGTATAATGAGCGAAAGTATACAACTTTATGATTGATAAAATAAAGTTCCAAATTTCAAATAATTCTGAAAAAAAAATCAAAGATTATAATTATCTCTCTTTAAAAATTGCCTAAAAATACACAATTAAATTTATATATAGTTTTCTGTTAAAGACATCCTAATTTGTATATAGATTTAAAAGATGATTTTAATAATAAACATCATATTAATATATTTTCACAGTTGCATGAATTATCTCTAAATTCAAATATCTCCCTTCTCAAATCATAGATGGCAGCACTGTAACTCTTAAAAACATAATGTATTTCTTGAAGAATAATTTTTATCGTATTTTGTTTTATAATATGGAAAATTACAAAAATTTTCTTAATATTATTCCAATAATTTTAGTTTTTACTTCATGCTTTTAATTTATAATTATTTTCATGTAAAAATTTTTTAAGGAAATTAGCTTTATTTTTCAATTTTTAAATTTGTATGCCCATTTCGCATTCATAAAATTTGTTTAATGAATACCAAACCGTGTAAGACAACACACATCCGAACACTTAAAATAATTTTCTTCTTTACGTGGATCTCCCATTTAAAAAATTTCCGTGATTTGCAGTACGATCTCCAATGAAAGAAATGACAAAATTAAATCTAAAACCGATGAAATATTTTTAAAAAATCTGAATTAAACCGAAATAGAAATTACAACAAAAAAAATAACTCAGGTGTAACAAAGATAATATATATTAGAAGTTATGAAGCTGAAAAATAAATGAGATAAAATTACCATTAACCAAAACTAAAGAAAAAAAAAATATTTAAAACAGATTACTCCTATGAATCTGGCTCAAAATTAAATTTTTAAAAAATAAGATATGTAATATCCAGGCAAGCAATATACACAAAAAATCGAACAGAAAAAGAAATAAAATTCATATAAGTGCAAAAAATACCTTCTAATACTAAACTATCTAACACTTAGAAAAAAAATGAATAAAAATGTATATTTAGACAATTTAATTTAGAATTCCTGAAAAAAGATAAAAAAAAAAGGTTTAGCTAGAAGAACTACTTTCTACCAGAAAAAGCTGCATAAGAATTAATTTAAAGTGACATGTTACCATCAATTTTTTCTACTTTAAATATTTGGAATTAAATTTGAATTGTATTTTATATAATTAATGTTGTGTAATAATTCTATATAAAAATTTTGAAACTATCGCAAAATGTTTGAAAAATTGTAACATTTTAAAATTTTTTAAGCACATTTGAAGACTTTTAAAAGTAGACGGTATATAGTATGCATTGTCAAATTCTCGTTCAAACGGTAATTTGAAAGAGTATTAAAATCCTAGGACAAATCGGATCAACCAATAGCTGCATTTCGACTAAATGAGTTGAATGATTGCTTGTGGTGTTAAGTCTAGTAAATGTTTTCAAGTTCTTCACAATATAATGCACAAAATTGTGCATTAAATTCCCTTTACTGCTCATATTTATTTTTTTTTTTAAATTTCCATTGTTAAGTATAAAAAATTTTTTAAAAAGGCCTTATTTTTTTTTATTTTTGAATTTTTTTGAAAATTTTTTACACATCTCCGAATTAATTCCATACGAAGTTCTATACAATTTATATTTTAGAACATTTATAAGAAAATTCCCCCCTCAATTTCATTTTTTTTAAAAAAAAAAAAAAGCCCTAGAGCTTTGAAATATATATATGAACAAAATACACCCAACTCTTTTTACACGGTCTTTTTTTACATTATTTTGAAAATTTACACAAATGTAACGATTTTTTTTCAATAAATTTTTGTTCTAGCACTAATTTAAAAAAAAAAAAAACTGGGGATTCATGCCTTTCGGTTGCGGACGATTTTATCGAATTTATGACAGTTTATGATAATGAAGTCGAAGGTGAAGTTCAGTTATTAGCATCTGCTTTAATTAGCGAGGCCTTGAAATTTGCTTCAAATATGAGACAACCTTTTTTTTACTTATGATCCTGACATAGAAATTATAATTTCAACGTAATCATAAGTTTTGTGTAGCAGCATATCAAGAATTATATAAGCAATTTGAGAAACCAAAAAACATCCGCTAATAACAAATTTTGTAACAAAAAACAAAAAACAAAAAAATGAGATCGTTAAAAACGAACCAAATTCTTCATTTGATTCAAAACTGAATGTTGTGCAAGACATATCTGCCACATCTACTGATGATAGTATTTCTCTGATCTTGTTCGTAATAAACGTGATCGCTTGTTATCAAATAGCAATGAATAGTAGTTAGTAGTTTTGTTCCTAATTTCAATCTGAATTTTTATGTGTTGTATGTACTTATAGGCTACATTTTTTCTATATACTAATTTTAATTTTTTTTGTAATAAAAATGAATTGCTTTTATTTTATAAATATGTAAAGCAGTTTTATTATTACTTTTTTTTTTGCATGGTTTTATGGGAAAATATTTAGAGATTTTTCATCTTACACGGTTTTTTTAAAGATGTGGAACGTATTCCCAAATTCGCCACAAGTCGTACATATTTCTTACACGTGAAGATAAGGAATATATCTCACTAGTGTATAAACAAAGAGTTGGGTGTAGTTTACCAATTTATTTGTATGCTGCAGCACAGCAGTCAGTGTCGCTAACCACTATCCCGGATGGGCGACATGAAGCATACTGAAAACAAAAATTGATGGAAACAAATCTTTGCATTCAGAGATGGACGTGACATCGTATGACGTCATACGTTACTTCAAAATACACACAGCAACCGAAGTCCACTTAAAAACAGAATTTTCAATAACCCGAAGCAAAATTCAAAAAACTCCCTTAAGGTGTGCACCCAGGGACGTCTTAAGACTCTTTGAGGCCTTAGGCTCAGAGAATCTTAAGCGTTTTTTAGTCCCGAGCCCCTATGTAAAAGTAGACCCCCCTACCTAAGACATTTAAAAGTAGGGAGTATATAGCATGCATTGTCAAAATCTTGTTCAAACGGTAGTTTTTAAAAGAGTATTAAAATCCTAGGCAAACCAGTTCAACCAATAGCTGCATTTCGACTAAATGAGTTGAATGATTGCTTGTGGTATTAAGTCTAGGCCTAGACATGGACAAGGATCATCACATGATAATAGTCTTACCACTTTTGCCAATTGACAAGTAGTTCGAAATTTCCTTTTTTCGGAGAATATGTTCGGGAATAATAATTGACCATTTAAATTATCCTGATAATGATCTTATTAAGACAGAGTCAAGAACAAAATTAGACTCCCACCGAGGGAGAGGCCCTGCCTTAAGATGTACCTGTGTGCACCATCAGGGCCTATAGTTTCAACGTGACCAATTTCATGTGTCTGAGTGGTTCTATTTTTGTGCTACATATCGCAAACACATACGCACGCAGAAATTCATCCTTTTTTGTCTAGATGGTCCTAAAAATATCTAAATCTAATGTTATATTTTTCTTAAACTATCATCTAAGAACAAATTTAAATTTTATAAATAAAACATTTTTTGCAATTCTTCAAGGGAGAAAGAGTGATTTTATTAACTTTAGTACATAGTTTCACATTCTAAAATTTTCCTGATTATATAATATTCTGCTGTTAATAGTAAGAAAGTATGTTTATAATCAAATAGTGAATTTTTGACATTTATACAGTTTCTAAAAATGTTTATTAATTTTTCAAAGAAAACTACAGATTAAGAAGCAAACTTTAACATATTTATATTGTATGTATGCAAATTCTATTTTAATATTTACACATATTCAAAATATGTAAATTGTGATTTTTGCTTTAATTTTAGCCGCCATTTTAAAATTAATTCTATTTTGATTTTTAAATGGATATTCAAACTATGTGAATTGTTATTTTTGCTTTAATTTTAGCTAAAATTGGTTGAATTATTGGAATGTCAATTGTAAAACTAGATATTCAACAGTTTTCATTGAAAAGAATTTTGGCATCTTACAGCTTTCTACTGAGTAGCTTGTATTGGGAAAAATATGTAACATAATTTACATAGATATAGATATATGGTGGCAGATTGATAACAAACTTTGAAATATTCTTATAATATCTACCAAAATCCCTCTTTTGATTTTCTATATAAGAATTATCGGTACTTACATATTATTACAACAATGCCAAAGTTCAAGGTAACTCGCCAAGTTGGCAACCCCGATTTCGCAAGTGTTGTACTTGCTGAATTGGCAACCATGTGCTCCGTTTCGTATAATATCGCCAATATGGTTGAGATATTACGTAAGTACCGAATAATCTTTTTGCTCCAATTATTTTCGCTTGCGCTCCTGTAAACTCTTTCACTCACTAAAGTTGAGTGGAAGTGGGCTACATGACAATAATATTTAAAGGAAAAAAATAAAACTTCACAAAAAAAAAATGTGCATGAAATTTTCACTAAAAAAAAATCACCCCTAAAAAGTTTTTAATTTAAAACTAATCATCGATCAGAACACGATTTCCGATTATAGACGAAAACCGTGTAGCATAACGTACCCGAACCTGACGCTTCAATCAAATTCACTTTTCAGCACAACGTGCTAAAAGAAGTCTTCACTTCAAAAATATCAAGTTTTAAGGAATTCTTTATTACGATTGCGTTAATTTTTTTATATAAGAAAACACTAAAATTTTAAAATGTTAACTTGAGATAAATTTAAAGTTCAAAAAAAATTTTCATTAAAAAGATTAAAACTGATTCCTTTTGCGACATAGCCATCCTGCAATAACTATGTCTAGAGGGATCCGCGTAAGCTAAAGGTGTGGGATTATCTAAATGATGAGACATTTTGGATTCTTAACACAACTTTTATTAAGAATAACTTAAATTACTTAATTCTAATTAACAACTTTCTTAAAGTGAGAATCAGCCAACAATTAAACTTTAAATTCAAGTCAGATCGCGTAACTAGAACATTTATCTTAATTATATTAATTTAACTGTCTAATCTAACTTCCTATACAAAATATTACCTTTTATAGAGTCACCTTCCTTCCTAGGTTGAAGAAATTCCTATTATGTTAATTTTAGATGAGAAGACTCATGCTTTCTTAATCCTTATTATAATTTAAGGCAATGAGCGTATCCTTCTTCCAAAGCTGTAGGACGTCTAACCTTTATTCCAAACAATTCCGCACTAAGTTATCACTAGGCTTGCCGTGATATCTCACCAAACTTTCTATCCTTTTAAAGTATATCTCATTTGCATATTCGATCCGTTTCTCTTCTTGGTATTGAGTTGGAAAAGTTTTGCCATTAATCGTGGCCGTCAAAGAACTTAGGAATGTTAGAAGAAGAACGCGAGAGACGTCACACTTTTATAATCGATTGATCAATTTTCCATTTTTCGCCTAGTTAGGTTGTGACGGGCTCACGCGTTTTTTCATTAACATATCCTTTTGGGTTCCTTGAGGCCAGAATAAATGGCAATTCTTTCCCTACCTACCCGAGAAGTGAAACGTTAAGGAAAGATGCAAATTAGGAAGCTTTTAAATAACAGAATTTTAGAGTAAGCGGGGTGGCATTTGGGGAATGTTATGTTAGTGCGTGTGGCAAGTGGGAAAAGTATTTCGCAAAGTTAAGTGACAGTCAAGAGAGGTTACTCGGTACAGAGAGCCCTTAGTCAAGGTGCATACCATTCCACGCCAGTGAACCGCAACTTCAGCCAGGATCAGATAGATTGATGCGTCATTGGATATTAAAGGTAGGAGTGACCATTTAAATATTCGGATCTGAATGTACATTGGAATTGAGTTTAGGCGAGTTAGTTATTGATAGTGGTGCGGGTTACGTTATTTCGGTATTATATATTGTGTGTTTAGCCACCGTAGATTCTCTCACATATCATATTATTATCTAATCTGTTATTGGTATAAGTTAAGATCTTAATAAAGTAATATTAAGATTATGGCAGCTTCTAGTTCTTCATTTATTCCTACACCTTTAGTTTAATTTTTAATCGCCACTTTACAAAAATCGTATCCTCATGTGATCGTGATGTTTTTTTTTTTCATTTCCGTTGTTAAGAGAATTTTGAATTTAATACATGTGATAGCTATTTTACACACCTCTACTGAAGAGATTTTATTATCTTGAGAAGAAAAACAAAAAGGTAACCTTTCATTGTAAACAGCGAATTTGAAACCAAATTTTAAATATTCCTCCGAATACTGACGAACTTTCTTCTTATTTGTGCCATTTATTTCACTAAACATTAAAAGAAAAAAAAATAAGAATATGAACCGAAGTAAACGTAGATTAATGCATATAAAAATGCCAAAATGCAAAAGAAAAAAATAAAACCATACACACTCATACTTTTTCATGTGACAAATGTTTCTGGAAAATGATGCTTCTAAAAATGAAGTTAATAAAAATTACCAACTTAACTTATACTTATCATTCATAGTTCACTAATAATTTTTTATTTAATTTATGTATTTTTTTAAACAACGGGACTTTTATAACAACTTTATAGAGGTTATTTTGAATTCACAACAACGATGATACGATACTGAAAAATACAGCACAGAAACTTAGATTCCAGCATTAATTATTTCTTACCACTTAAAACAAATAGCACAATAATGTTTCGAAAAAAATATTTTATCATCACGCGGGCAAAGATGTTTAATACTTTTACTACAATTTGTTTCATATTACACAAACAAGTAATGGAAAATATTTTTTATAATTGGCTACGTAACTAATAAATAGATCATTCATGCTCTAAATGAATCCTTTTGAATTGGGGGGGGGGGGGG
>BMAV01001116.1:78213-103292 GCA_019973955.1 Trichonephila inaurata madagascariensis
CGCCCCCCCCCCCCTTTTATTATTTAGTATAAAGATTATGCCTTGACACTTTCGTCTGCGTATTTTTTTTTAAAACATGATCAGCCGCTGCCATAAAGGAAATCAGAGTACGCCAATAATCAAGAAAGCTTTGCTTAAAACCTTAAAAAGAGATAAACATTCTTGATCTTTAATATTATTTTAAAATAATCAAGAAATATATTCTGAAAAATAAAATTTTTAAGGATATGTCAGAATTTAGAAATTTTGTTTGTGAGTGGAGTACTTGTAAATTTTTTTTGATTCTGTTTGAATTCACCAGTTTCCTTTTCTTTCTTCAATCCTTATGTTTCACTTCAATTTATTATGAGTCTTGGTCTTCCAAGGTGGCCGTGGTAGCCTAGTGGTTATGGTCTTGGACTCGTGACAAGTGTGTCATGAATTTGAGTTCTGGTACCACGGATTACCCACTGTACAGAGAGGCCAACACATGCTAAATCTGTCGGGTCCTGAAGACTTCACGTTAGAGTGGTGTAGTTTTCAGTAGAGGAAAGTGCCAGCTCAGGTTTCGTCCTCATTACTTGACCGGGTCTGTCTCAAATAGCCCTCGTGTTGCTTTACAGCAGTGATTCCCAAAGTGGTCTATATAGACTCCAGGGGTCGATGACGACCTACAAGGGGTCTACGTCAGTGGAAAAATAATTTGAGGGTCTACGATAGTGGCTCTCATTAAACCAGACTATGACTTTAATTTTAAAAGGAAATTTAATCAAGTGAAAACCATACTTACCTATTTAACAGATTTAATTACTAAATTTAATTAAGTTAATTTACATTTACAAGGCAACAACATACATTTTATTAAAACAAGGACCACATTTCAGCCTCTCTCGCCAGAATTAAGCTAAAGGAGTATAATTTTGGACGTCGCAAATTTTCCCAGTTTCTCAATTGTCACAGAAAATCTGCCAGGAAAAGGACATTTTAACCTACGTTCTCAACATTTAAATACCCTTTTTTAGATTTTGAAACTACATTTGAGAATGTTTTGACTATCGTTATACCACAGTAGGCAATGAGTGCATACGATCACTTTGAAAAAAAAAATCAGATTACAAGAATTAAGCACTAGGTATAGGCACTAACGAAGATCTTTAAGTAGAGTTTAGAAACGGATGTCAACAATTTTGGTTTTAAAAAGATATACCTGTTATTTATTGTATATTATGGAATATCTTATTGAAGTTTTTAATTTTTTTTTTCCGATTAAGAAAGAGTTTCAGTATGCTTGCCAATCTCCAAAACAAAAAAGAAAAGAAGAAAAGATTGGACACTATTAACCGGGGAGATATTTAGGGTTAAACCTGACAAGATTGATGCCAAATCTTGAAAATTTGTTATTGCATCCCCAAATTCATCCTTCCCACTAAAGCATTTGTTTGTTGCTGAGTTATTTTGTGTAACAACTATTTTACGCATTAATTAAATTTTAATTTAATTAATTAACATATGTTTTCTAAAGTTTTAAACACTTTACTCTTCACTACATTTAAAAATTTAAATCTTTTAAAGTAGGTAGTTCTATACCTGCTGTCAAAAACACATTTAATTTGATAAATTTGAAAAATTTCAATATTAGGTAGGTAGGGGTCTACCCTAAGCCGAAAAACCTGTCAAGGGGTCTATGAGGCAAAAAAGTTTGGGAACCTCTGCTTTACAGCGTGACGTTATAAACATTCACTAGGACTTTAAGGTCATAATACTGATATAAATACATATACTTAACTGCATGTTGAATTGCTTTTTTCTGATGCCCTACTCTTGAATAACTTTATTCCTTTTCAGAAGTCCTCTCGGAAATGTGCGAAAAGTTTCAAATGCATTTTACGAACTCAGTTTATGTTTTGAATTGGGAATAAATTTTTTTAACTAAATAATATTGTGTCAGTAAAAGTTTGTTATAAATTTTATAATTTTATTATGCTTAAATCGATATAATGTGAAATCAACACATGAATGGAGAATAACTTACTTGTAACTGTCATAAGCATTGTTTTCGAAAGTGACTAAGCGTAAGTTGAAAATTTTCCTCCGGTGAGATTGTTTATTTATTAAAAGATCGGTAAGTTTATAATAATTTTTCTTTTGATAGTTAAATTTTTAAAGGAATGATATTTCTTTTTTAAAAAATGTTTTTCCCCCTCCCTTTGATAATTCAGGTTTATTTCTGTTTGAATGAGAAATGTTTTCGGTTACTTGAGAAACTATTGTTTTAGGAATAGTTCTACTTTTTTAAATCTATACTATAGATGTAAGACTAATTAAGTAAACAGTTTGTATCTGATGCATAAGTAATATATTAAATGTACTCAATAAAAGGGCTGAATATTTCTTGTATACTAATAACTTTTACTATTTTTTTTCTAATTTAATCAATATTGTTCAAATGTAAAACACACTTCAGGTATTAAAATGAATTAAGGAGTTAAAGTGAATTTTATGATACCTATTGATGATATTTTTGTCTATATTGGAAATAAATCTCGTAGCTATCGATAGTCATCCTAATTAGCAATACACGGAAAACAAACACAATCTAACCATGCAAAGTACACATTTTAGCATTATGAAATTAGAATTACACCATTCTTAAAAAGAAACACTTTTCATTAAAATCCTAGTCCATCTGAAGGAGATTAACTTTTTAAAAAGAACCAAGAAAGATGCGAAATCACTCATTCATATTACCGGTATTGTGTATTTTTTTTTCCATTTGAACTACAAATTAGCCTGAAAAAGGTTAGATTCTCTCATGAAGTAATTTATTTTTCTTTTCGCAATGAAGGAAAATGTCCTTCTTGACACTTTTCTTTGTGATGTTAATTAAAAAATTGAAATCATGTTTGGCTTTAAGCATCCACATATTAATTATCATTAAAATATGGATAATAGTTAACTTACTTTCTTTAAACTAACCATTCTTTTTTTTGTGGACCTTCTAATGTGATGCTCATTCATTCTTCTCTTGTATTTCCAAATAAATTCATCAGTAGATTCATTCTTCTTAAATGCATATGGTTTTTGCACACTGAACAATATCAATATTATATGAAGTCGGACATTTAGCTATGCATCATTATGTCATAGGTTTATTTTCTTTTTCTTCTGAACCTTAAAAAAAAAATTAATTTATAATTCTGGGCTATATTTTTCAGAATAGAGTTTTAAAAAGTTACACTCCAACAAAATTAAAAAGCTGCATTTTAAAAAGTACTCTAGTGATCACTGTGAATTAAAAATCAAACATAACTTTTCAATTTAATATCTACAGAATGTTTTTTCTATGAAATTGTCTATTGTAAAAAGAAATGCCAATTAAAGTCTAAAATACTGCTATTTCTGAGGTTATACCATATTTTTCACATTTCTTACATATTATTGCAACCTATTAGTGGCATATGAAATGAAGCACATGATTGTCAATTTAGCTCATAAGACACATAGGAAATGAGAGCAGCCAAATTGGCGAGCTATTAATAAAGTTGGTGATTGTTGCAATATTACTTAAGTACCTTTTTCAGGTATAAAAATGTCATGAAGTATAAATTGATGTAAGTTTTAACTCTCAATCTGGTTTATAATATGTTCTGAAATTGGTATTTTTTGGGTATAAGGACCATGAAGCCAAACACGTAGATAACATACCTGATTCTAATGTTAAAATTATAAACAGATGGGGTTATTTTTAAATAACTTGGTATGTTGGTTTAAATAACTTGGTTGTTGACTAATTGACCATTAATAATTAATAGTAGGTAGTCTGAATTTAGTATCATTTTCTTTCTGTTATATTGCTAACTTAGTAAGTGCATGCCTTTATTTACCATCAACTGCGTGAATTGTGGTCATATCAGATGCAATAGAGAAAACAAGCTGTTGGTACTGTTTGGCTCACTAATTTTTCCCTTAAAGATTTGACCCAAGCTAGGATTTTTCCAGAATCATGAAGCTAAATATGGTAAAACTTGAAAAAGTCAAATTCGGGCTTATACTAGTTGCTAATATTATAACTCAGAAAAGTTGATAATACCCCATTATAATTTAACGTATCATTATCTCTGTAGTACAATGATTCTCAACTTTTTTTGTTATAGAACACTTTTTAAGAAATTCAAAATTTGGTGGCACACTAACAATAAAATAAATTTAAAAGAATTTTATTTTTGTGTAATACACTATATATGTGTAAAATAGTTTATGATAATAATTTTCTACATAAAATAAAATAATATGTATGACAAAGACAACAAAATGTTTATTGAGTAATTAATTGCAAATTAATTATAAGAATGCATTTAATGTGAAATTTGAGATTAAGGAATTTTGACAATTTTGTGTGTATTTGGTCGTACAAATGACAATGCCTCTCTCATTTCATCATCTACATTTAAAAATCTTGATCTTTTTTCATTTTTATATTTGTTAATGCTGAAAATCGAAATTCACACAAATAAGATATAGAAAATGGTGTTCATATTTGTCAAGCTTTTTGGCTATTATGAGATAATTGTCTCTAATTTTAATCCAAAATGAATTGACTCTTCTGAATATTTTGAAATTAAGTCTCAATTATTATACAGAGTGAAATTACCTTTTTTTCTTCATTCAAATTTAATTATTATACATATTTATCTGTTATCACAAACCCAACCAGTTCTTTATATCCATTTATCCACGAAAGTATAAATTAAATATACCATCAATACCCTTTGTTTATTTCTATAAAAGGATTGAATGATTTGGTTCCAAATTTTATTTTTTTCACAAAGTATAATTAATAATATATATATTTATAAAAAATGGGTAGTACACTTGAAGAATTTGGCAGAACACAAAAAGTGCTGTGTCACAGTAGTTGAAAATCACTGCTTTAGTGAATTCACCATTTTGGATAATACTGTTAATGTTCGTGTTGGCAACAACTCATGAAAACTGTCATTAACTCATAGTTCCAATAACCAAAAGGTATCGTTTAATTCTGTAAGTATTTGATAAAAAAACCGCCTGTGTGTGTATTTTTAACACTTGCTAGAATTTTAATATTTATTATGGATCAAAGTATAGAAGCTGTTCCATTATATTTAATGCTAGAAAATTGATTCAGAAATAAATAAATGGCTGAAGTCCTAATTGAGCCCCTTAATTTTTTCGACACCAAAAAACTATACCAGGTCATACCAAAGGCAATAACATGTTTCATAAATTACAAAAATGAAAAAAATACATGATTTTTCTTTGGCAGTAAGGGAAAAAACAGGAAATGCTTGTTTGTGAAATCTGATAAGCTATACATTTAAATTGAAAAAAAAGTTATGTTAAAAGAAATTTTCTTTTATTTTGAATAATAAAAATGTTAAATTTGACAGTGTATATGTCAATGTATTTTTTTAAAATCTTTGCTTTTTCTTTAGTTTCATAATAATTCAAAAATGGATGTTCCATCACTTAAACCCAAGCCAAATGTTTGCGAAAAAGTGCAGATTAAAGAAAGTGGAGATTTTTCAATGCATGATACTATGACAGAAGGGTAAGTTTGACACATTTGAAAATTCTTATATTTATTTATTTATGGAAAACTGATTTAATTCCATAATGTAGATGTTTATTATTTATAAGTATACTTTAATCATATGATAATATTGAAAGTGAATGCTGTACTAATTTGATATCCAAATGCTACGCTTGAAATTGTTTATATTCACCACGATATGGGTGATAACATTACAATATGGTTACCTTGACATTTTTATTGTGTGGTTTTCTGGTTGCCATGGGGTGACACATAAGAAGTTTATTTTTGATGTTTCTCTTTCATGTTAACGCCATTAATTTCAGATGATTTTAATTTGATTTCTTTAAGGCTGTCTTTGATAAAAGTACAGTTGGTGTGGTGTGGTAGTTAGGAGAGGGGGGTACCAGCTCAGGTGTCGTCCCCGTCACTTGACCATGGTTCAAAATTACGTGGTCCGTCGCTAAAAGCCCTCGTGTAGCTGAACAGTGCGACGCTAATATTCAATCAATCAATCGATAAAAGTACAAGAGCTTGAACTAATCACTAAGAACATTTTCAGACAGAAAAATGCCTCAATTTCCAATATTATAACTAATACCTCTGTTAACAATATAGCGTTTTAAAAAGTTTCAAAATATTCCATGAATACTTACTTTTTCATTTTTATACGTGAAAGCATAGTCCATTTAACATTACGGTATAAGAGAAAAATCACCAAACCCATTTTATACAAAAAAAAAAAAAAAAAAAAAAAATGAATAAACTCGGTTAAAAATGGGAAGTATGATAAAAAAATGCTGCTCTCTAAAGGATAGCAAAGTCAGAAGATCATAGTAATTTTTTATTGCTTTTGTATCTGAAAAATTTTTCAAAATTTGTTTCCTATGTTTTAACATTAACCAAAGACAGCCTTAAAAATTGAACCATTTTCATTGCAATCATTCTTTAATTTACTGCTTCAGTCTTCTGTTGTATTTTGTGCTATTTTTCAATATGGATATATTTTTTAAAAGAATATGAGGGCTCTATTCTTTTTATTGTTCAAATTGTGCATTTCTACTTTACTTTACTTTTAAATAATGCATTTTTAAATGTTTCTTGTTCGATGAAATTCATTTAAGGAACTTGCTGTTTTCAGAATATTGCAAGCTATTAGCAATTATTAATTGACCTTCAATATTGATTAATTAAAAAAAATATGATTATTTTATATACAATATAATATAATTATAAAATACAATTATTTATATTATATGTAATTATTATTATTATATTATATGGGTTAAAGTGCAGAACAAGGGGCCCCTTGGCGAAGTCAATTTTTTAGTGACTAGAATTGGTCACAGAGCAACTTAATTTAGCCATAGGTGTTCCAAGAATTTGCTAAGTGGAATTTTGCTTTGAAAATAAAAAACGATAAAAAAATTTCTTGAATATTTATGAAAAAGTTGCTTGGTGACCAATTCTGGTCACCAAAAAATCGACTTCTTCAAATTCTACACTTTAACCGGTATCTGAATAAATCATGCTACTTGTTATACTTGCATGAATTTTTGTTGTTAATTTGATAGTGGGAAAGTCCTGTATGTTGAAATTTTTAATCATTGTTATTAATAAATGTTATTAATTTAATAAATATATATTAAACTTTTTAAGCTAATAACAATTATAAATAAATTTTAATGTGTTTTTTAAATGTACACACAATTGTATTTTCATCAAGATTGATGCTACTATTTGTATTTGTTTTTCAGATTTATGGCTGTGCGAGGTCAGTTATGCAATACTCATGCAATAGAACAAAGTGAAAAAAATGTGAGTTTGATATTAAAATTAAATATTTATTGGTGTTACACAAGAAAAGTATATCTATATTTAAATTTATCTGTTTTAAAAACTTATTATTACATTCCTAATATACAGTTGGGCCTTGCATAATGAATGGTTTGCATATTGAACAAAACAAATTATGAAAATAATGACTTATTTCATTTTGCATTGTGTATAAATGCTTTTTCCAATGTTCAAAACATGCCTTAAAGTAATTTCTGTGAAAGATGTGTATTGAATTTTTATTGCATTAGTAGAATGATTTTTAATGTATTGTTTCACAGAAATGGAACTAAATATTTAAACACTAATCTTTTAAGATCTGGCTGGTAGAAATCCATAATACACAACAACGACGGTCAAATAAAGCAAACCTCAAATACCTTGATTTTTGAGCACTAATCAAATATTATTGTTTTTTGATAATCAATCATCTTCAAAAGTTTTTCATTTCAAATTTGTTTGTAGTAGAAATTACATTGCAGAAACAAAATTTAAGCTTTTCTTTGTTTAATTGTATTCAACTTTTTGGAAAATTGATACAGTGAAAATTCTTCACTCGTTAGAAACAAATTCGTTTTCTGATGAAGGAAAGAAGTTAATAAGTGTAGCCAACACGTTTCTTTAAATAAAAAACTTCATAGATGATATGCACTGTATATATATATACTTTAAAGGAAACATTCAAGATACTTTTTGATCTCACTGTAGTATACATAATGATCATGTTTAATGACTGACATTAATATTAGACACTTGTTGAAAAATTATTTCCATACATAACTCTTTGAAATTTAAAATGAATTGTTGATATAGATTTGCTGATCAAGATTTTTTGCTAAGTTGCAAATTTTATTTCTTGGTTATTTCTGAGCAAATGAAAATTTAAAATAATGTATGTTGAAAATTAAGATGAGAAAATTTAAAAAAAAGTATCCTCAATATAATTTTACTTAACATATATTACATTCACAATTGATGGAGACTTTTTTTTAACTGCAATTTTGAAAGATTTTGATAGTTGTATGCATACAAATAAATATTGCCTTATTTATTAGTATTGAGCAACAAATGTCAATAATGTTCATGAGGAATAGTTGTAGATGTTATTTTTCATCCTGTTTCTTTCCTCTTTCAAAATAAAGATTTAAGTGCCGTGAGTATTGTGGACCAAATTAAATAAACATAGGTTCTTAAAGAGATCGATTCTAATTTTTAAAAAGAATTAGGTTTTAAAGTTAATGAAATGACTCGATTTTTCATAATAATAATTTTATTGAGTTAAAAGACTACACTTAAGGAAATATTTTTTTTTAGTTCATAATAAAATAGTTTTAGTGTAATGTAAACATAGATGTGTTATTTTTAAATCCACTAGAGGAATCTTTTGAACAAAATTTGCAACTAATATATATATTGAGATTTTTAAAAAATTGATGTTATACTTCAATATTTTAATTATTTTCTTTCGAATTAGCTGAAAAAATTAATTGTAAAATATTGTAGCTATGAAAAAATTGATAATTTTTTTTTAAAGAAAAGCTTGTCTTGTAACTTTTTTAAGTTATTTTATCTACCTCTTGATTATTTCTTCTGTGCTTATGCTAAAATTCATTTGAAAATTTTACTTCAAGGTATGCTTTTTGCATTAATTTTGTTCTCTATTAACATTATATTGAAATTCAGTATTATTGTTTGTTACTAATAATTCTATTAATTTCAGAATTAAAACATATAATGCAAAATTGAAGCTGTATATTTTTTTATTTAAAACACACAAGATTTTAGTACTTCACCAAAAAAGAAATATAAATTGTACTGCCATACCATATGTATGTATACAATATAGTTTTATAAGATTTGTTGTAACTACTTACACATTATATGTGTATTGGTCATTTAAAGTTATTCTTAGAGTTTCTGATCTTTTTTTATGTATAAATTTGCAGTTTAAAGCAAATGCTGAGAACATGAGATTAGCATCCTTAAAGTCTTGCCAAGGCATTCATGCTCCATTAAGAATAATGCACGAGAAAAATGCTGTTAATAAGGTTTGATATCTTTTAAATCATGTATCTAAAAATATTATATTTGAAGTATTGTATATTAGTAATTATACAAAATGATATGAGGCAAGCATGCCAAACTTCTAGGTCATATGCATCCTAGAAAACATATAACAAATTTTTGTGAGAATTTTTTGTTTGATTTTCAGATTTAATAATTAATAACATTTGTTAATGAACTAGTCATGTTGAATCAACTCACCATTTTCTACACCACTTGCAACAAATATTTAGTAAATGTTAATAAAATAACTACCACACCAGTAGTCTTCTGTCATCCAGTCTTAAATGTCTAAATTAAGTGCTAAGTTTATTTGTTATTCTTATTAATTTGTACTGTTAGTCCATGCTTAGTAAGCTAATTATCAAAAAATATTTTTTTAATTAAAAACTTGTTGTAATTTGTTTATAATTGCTTATCTATTTTAGGGACTTGAATTCAATATATTTTTGTTAGAACTAAATGATAGTAAAACTGAATGAAATACTGCAGATAAAAATCGGTATTTCCAAAAAAATGCAAAATGAAGCATTTTTGGTGTGACAAAAGATAAAATAATCTGCTTGATATGTATGCAAAATATTTCTATAAGTGTGCATTAAAATTATATAACTTAAAAATCATTGTGAGGAATGTAAGCATTATGATTTGGATAAAAAAAACAAAAAAACAAAGAATAAGAAAAAATTACTCCCAAAAGTACGAGTAGTGTGCTTTGCATTACTTGTAATAATTTGGCTTGTAAGGAGAAATGAGTTTGACATCCTTGATCTAAGATGTAGGTTCTCATGCTTTTGAAGACCACTGTCTACTTTGTAAGACTTTTTTTTAAAAATTTGAAAACTCTTTTTAATATTATGCCATGTAATTAAATTATTGAAAAAAATGTGATTCATAGATTCATCTTTAAAAAATTGGTGTTACGATGTTGATTTTATTGGAATGTAATGCATACCTAATGATTGCAAAGTGTATGGTCGAAAAGCTAAGTATAATTTTATCCAAATCAGTGGAATGATGCAAAAAGGTATCAGTTGGAAAATTGAGAATGCATTGTAGATAAGTGTATTACAATAGTAAGGGTCTCATTTTAATAATTAAAATATTTTAAAATTTTTACTAGCAAATTGTTTATTTCTTATTACAGACAAAACAAATTAATCTGAAGGTTGAGTAAAACGAATTTTTTAAAGTTTAATATCAGATTCAAATTTAGTTAAATCATTTGCTGCCAAAGCTAATATGGTGTGCCTGTTCATACTTGCCAACATCCTATCTGCATTTTTATGCTTTTAATTTATTTATTTTTGTTGTATTATTTCAATTTAAATAAAATAAATTACTTTTAGCAATGAATAAATTCACATAAGTACATCTGTATAATTGGTATATGAAGCAATATTTTTGCTACCAACTACGAAATAACCTATAATTAGGTAAACCACACTCATATTCGCTGGTTTTGCACATTTCAGAACGTCAAGAGTATTGTTTAGTCTCTTCATATATGCCAAAACCTAAACATATAGTATATAGTAATAAAAAAGCATTTTATAAGAAAAGTAAAATTCCAATGAAGTATTTTTGTAATACATTTCTTTTTTAACTTAATCTGAAATTATTAAGTAAAATGTAAAATTAACCTTTTGAATTGTTATGCAAGAGTGATTTTGCCATATCTCCATTTTTTTGGTTACAATTTTGTAAAATTGGATCTTGGAATAGTAAAAAAAATCACTAATTTTAAAAGACTTAAAACTATGTGAAGAACATGAATTATAAATAACTAACCAAAGTAACTAAATCAAGTTTTGTATGAATATATAGAACTTTGTAGGTTAATAGATGAATTTAAGCTTTGCTTAGCTTAAGAATTGAGCTTGATATATACATTTATATTATTGAATAAGTTAATTATCTAAAAGAAATCTGTTGATTTTCTAGACTCAACGGCTTCCATTTCTGCCCAGCTCGAATATTGCTTTAGAAACCCTGGAAGGTCGTGATGAATGCATCGACTTTGATGATTACATATTTAGTGGTAAGCATAAAAAAATTCTCAATCACTAAGTAATTATGAAATAACTTTAATGTATGAATTAGATTTAATATTTTATGTTTAAACAATTTCTGAAAATGAAGAAAAAACAGTAATGTATGCTTTGTTTGATGTATCAATTCATGAAATATTGATTTGAAAACCAGGACTTCATTAAAATATTTTAACCCAAAGTATGTTTTTTTCCCCTGTAGATCCAGTAGAAGGAATTGAATCATTGGCTGCACCACATATGATTATGGAAAAGACATTATTTTCATCTCAGAAACAATATTAAATTTGTGTTTTGTTAATAAAATATTTCCCTTTTAAAATATATATATAGTAATTTTTCACACTATTAATGTAATTTTCAAAGCTTTTTGGTGAACATTGTCAAATACATGCATCTATAATAAATTTCTTCACTCTTAATCTTAGTTTTTTTTAATGGTTTTATGTAATAAGAATTTGAAATTTCAAAGAAAAATATAGGCACCGTTTTCTGACTGAATGCATGCTTATCTCAATTCCTTCACACTAAGTTATATCATATTGATAAAATCAATTTAATCTCAATCCAGTGTAATTCTTAGAATCAAAATAACATTGATTTTTGCAAATCAGTTTTTCAATTAAAAAGAGCTACATTAAAATCAATTTTATTTTCACAATAATATGCATTGTTTAGTATTACACAAAATTATTTTAATTAGCTATACAATTCAAAAAAATTGTGCAATATTTACATTTTGGTAGGAGTGGACAAGATATACTAAGTGTGAACTTCATGACTAAGATCTTCTGGTTCTTCATAAAAGTTATTTTTACTTTGTGTGGAAAGACCCCCATAGTCTGTTCTAGATCCCATGCTGTTATAGTTGACAGATGATAAAGATGGATTTTCTAGTTCTTGATTGGGAACTAAAAGTTGTTTTTCCTCTTCACTTCCAACTAAATGTCTACCTGAAACAGACATCTTCACCCTTTTTCCTAAAGAAAAAATTTAATGCTGTTAATTAATACTTATAATGAAACAAATTCATTGCAATTTTGTAGGATTGCTGTTCTTCATTTTCTGATTTACATATGCTTAAATTGTCTGAATTTGATGATACTCAACCTGTAACCCACTGGAGCTTTCCAGGCCCGTTGCTCTAACAAATTCAATTATTAATGAACAATGATAGAACTTCTCACTAAATTTTTAATGCAATGTCATGCTGCTACGAATTACAAGATAATTTTTTCCAACGGTTAGTGATAAACAACAGTGGAGTAGCAACAATTTTATGGGTGAAACTAATTTTTAATTAACCCTTGTGGCTTCCAAGCAAAAAATATCTACAGAATATATTGTTTTAAAGCAATTCCCAACTGGGATCTAGACTGTTTCGTAGAGAAAAACAAACACGGCTCAACAACTTTGATTTGTTGTGAAAATGTTATAATTTTGCTTGTCATTATACCACAAAGCACAAATCTTTCAACAGCTCTTTTTCTTCAGGATTTCTTTCAAGATGAGATAAATTGGCTTTCTTAAAAAACCTTTGCAAAAGCAACAAACTATTTTGTTAGTGGTAATGTCTCAAAATGCAGAGGCAACAAAATCATGCTATAAAATTTGCTGCATATATATATATATTGATAATCATATGAAATTGATACTTAAACTCTTCTAATATACTTACTCTTTGATAAATTCAATTACTTCTTTAGTAAAATTAAAAAATATTTGAATAAATTTGAAACAAAGTGCACAAGCAAGTCAGAATTAATTTTAAACAAATAATACTGATTTCAGTCTGGAATTAAGTAAAAACTCTTTGCTATCATCCTGCACTTGATAAATTAATGTCTGAAATAAAAATCAAGTTATCTAAGTACATGGCAGCCTTATTTTTCTGACAGTAGAATGCAAACAAGAGGATTGGGGTCTTTGATGAAAGGAAATCGAAATTACTTCTTTACTGGATAAAAAATGCATATAACCTATGTTTTGTGAGTTGAGTTTGATAATTTAATAGTTTTAAAATAAAATCAAAATTATGAGTAAATATTTTGATCAATTCTCTGCATTTTAAATGTCCTTGATCTTATAGAAGGTTTTTGTGCTATTCTCTTTGTTGCAGCTACACACCAGGTGGTGCTAGAGCATATCAACTTCTGCACCATTGAATCGCCAACATTTTGCTGTTTCCATTGAATCGCCATTATAATGTAAGGAACGGTATTGCTTGTGAATATTACAATTTAAACAGAAAGTAATATTAACGTATTACACATCCAGATATAAATTAACTATTTTAAGCATTCATTACACAAAAGTTGTAACAATGTGTTACTTTTGCTGAGCACAGATTAGTTTAGGAAGGTGTTCTCAACAAGAGTTAGGGGGTGTTATAATTAAAAAAAAACACCCCTTTTTATCAGCTATTGGATCTATAGATTTAAAATTTAGCAAATATGATTTCTTTGTTCAGCTGAGATATACAATTTTTTTTTTAATATGCAATTCATGTAAAATTAACTCAATAAAAACTTCTTTATCCTTCAATCTGTATTGTTTAATTTACCCGTTTGAAGAAAGGGTATACTTTCTAGTATTCTCTATTAATGAAGTTAAATAATTTTGCAAGATAAATTATAATAATTAACCTGAAATATTTTATTAGAACACAGTAAGAAGAGAGATAAGTTCTACAAAAGTAAAAACTAAAAAAGAAAAAGTAATTTAAATAATTAATACTAAAATGAAATTTATGATAACTTTTTAAAGAGTGCAATGCATATTATCCTTATTACATTTTTAATGAATTTACAAAAATTAAAGAGGGAAGGGGCTATTTCATTGCAGTTAGCATGACAATATAATTCTGTTTTTAAAACTTACCAACATGACGAATATGGTCCGATACATCTTGCCTAACATCAGAAATATCCCACATACTCATGAACGACAAACAACATGGTACTTGTTGTGCTGCCATATCGACATATGGTTTATGGGAGAAAGCAAAATAATGGGCAACTGAAGCTATGAACATCTCAATACATATCAAAAAGTTCTGAAGAAAAAAAAAATTTTTTTTGGATAAGAGTTTCAATTTAATGATATACACACTAAACCACTATGTATAATACTAAGTCACAATTATTATCTAATTATAGTTGCATTAAATAATAAATATAAGAAAAGAGTAATTGGACATAGTAAGCAGTACAACCACAGTAATACATATTTATATAGGGGCCGTGGGTAACCTAGTGGTTAAAGCATCGGACTCCAGACCAGAAGGCCTGGGTTCGATGCCTGGTGCCACCAAATAACCTCCGAGTACACACGGAGTACGAGCTTGTTAAATCAGTGGGTCCATAAGTCTTGTGGGCTGAATCATGAGTGCAGGGGACTGGAGAATATTTTCCTCCCCTTCAGTTTTATGCCTAAATTGTGGAGGTGCAGATAGGTAGTGTCGCCATCTATTGTCCCTTCGGGAATATCTCAGAGCTAAATTGTACTGTCACCTGTATGGTGCTCAAGGCCATAGCCAACAACAGGTGTACATCTAGCCCCTGCCACGATTAATTTCGTGGGCCTCGATCTGACTATGTCAGACAGGTAGCATTAGAAACAACATATTTATATACGTGCCCCCTTCCTCCGAACAACACAATCACGATTTTAAAAACATGCTATTCATGCATTCATTTCTGTTATTTGTAGGATATGCTGAGGAAAAAATAATTCGTTACTTCATTCTTTCTTTTTTTAACTTCATTCAAATAAGATAATTTACACATTTACTTAAAAAAGTTTGTAACTTATATCATTAAAATACTTGATAAATTCAAAAAGTAGAAACATAAAACTGCAGTCCTTTATAAAATTGTACATTCAGAATTGCATTGAATCAAAGTTTTGAAGATTGATATTTTGGAATTGTCACCTAACTGATATTTTGAAAATATTACCAATAATTTCTATTAGTTCATAAATATGAAAAACAAAAATTTCTTTCAAATTATATTTTTAAAATTCAAAATATTCAAAAACTGTATTGATAAAGGGGAAAAAAATTGTGTAAAGTTACTTTTACATAGTTAAAACAATAAAGCTTTCTAACCAGGAAAAAAAAGAAAAGTTATACCTGCAAACTTCTACCAACTTCAGCAACATCTGAACCAGGTGCAGTAAATGAATCTGTTATGATACCAACATACGTCAAAATTGCAATAATCACAGATTGGCTGCAAAATAAAATTCACATGAATTATATTAATGTGCATAAAAACATTATACATGTGGTTTATAGTATATATTCTTCCTCAAAGCATAAAAGCATGTATTAACTTTCTAGAATATATATATGCACAAATACACAAGGTAGAATATCAAAGTTTGAGGGATGCAGTTGTCCATGGAAACAAAACATGCAGTTCAAGTTAAACTTTTGAAACGCATATTCTACCATTCTCCATCTGTGTTCAGGATAAATTTCTCCATTTAATGTAAAAAAAAAAAAAAAAAACCGCAGAAATTTTTTTAAAAAAATACTCATCTTTTTTTTTTATTTTAAAAAAAAAAAAAAAAAAAATCAGAAACAATATGCTACAACATTAAACTCTCAGTGTTTGAGTAAAGTACCTACAGAGATTTCAAAGATGCAAAGGAAACTGTATATAGAGAGATCTACAATACAAATTAAAGGTGTACAAATATTTTAAAATAGGCAAGAATCCATTGCAGATGATGAATACTCTAGCTATTTTGCGACTTCCTTAACAACAAAATTTTAATTTGATATCCTTGGCTTACAAAGGTCATTGCCAAAACTTTGAAAATTCTGTGTTTTCAAAGACTAACTACCAGTGTGTTTTGAGCTCTTAAAATGCACCAAGTGAAACACTTGGCCTATTGTACCTCTTTTGATCTGTGAACAAATGGAAGAATGAATGAAAGTATCAGGCAATTTAACTTTCTAAGCTGTTAAGGATTCAACTTTTTTCAAAACAGAAGATGAAATTTGTAAGTCATTTGATACTCTACCAAAATACATTTCATGATGGAAATCGCCCTCCTCACCAAAACTGAAAAAATTCTGGGATGACAGCAGTAAAGGAAAAGTCTAGATGGAGTATTTTTTTCTTCTGATTCTTGTGTGTATAATTGTTCATTTAAAATTTATTTCTGAGAGCACAACAGTGAACAAGGAGCTTACCTAGACATTTTCCATTATGCGAAGAAGTCCAGTTGTCATAAACAACTCCAAATGTGGCAAAATGGATGGCGATATTTTTTACATGATAAAGCACTTACATACTTGTCTCAAATGATTACAGAATTTCCCACCAAAACTCAAATTAAAATGACTCAGCACTCAATCTATGTAACCAAACTTAGTTCTATGTGAATTTATTTACTCCCGAAACAATCTGTAAGAATGTCATTTTTTCACCTCAGATGAAATAAAAAGCACTTATGAATGGTTGCAAAAGATGGCTTCCAAGGGTTATATGAGCTGTGGCAAGGGTTATGTGAGCTGTGTGTGTTGGTTATAGCACTGTTATTCAAGGGGGTTATTTTCAGGGTGGTTGTGCATAAGTATTTAAATATATTTCCTGAAGGAATTTTACACCAAGTCCATGAACTTTTAGATTCTGTCTTGTATGAGTGTGCATATATATATGGTGTACATATTATAAAAAGAAAATAACATATTGCACAATTATGAGCCTCAATATTTTCTTTGTTCAATTCAGTTCAAATTTACCTTGAAGCTAAAGTGTTGAAATTTGAAAACATCGAAATTCAGTTAAAAATTATAATACATATTTACAGTTTAAACTTTACTTACTAGCTTTTTAGCTTAACTGCTTTCAACTTAAATTGCGCAAAATCAATTCTTTACTGATAAATCAATCAATAACAAACATTAAATTCCATATTAGCCTTAGTTATCATGCTCCAGGTTTAAAAATTTATTACATCAATGTTTTTTATTTCATATTTATTTGTACATTGTTTTTTGTTTAGTCAGTTTAAAATCTTTTAAAGATTTCTTGTATGTGCCTTTTCTTTTATAAATTTAAAATATATAACTTTTAATTATGGATATGAGTTAATTTCAATTCAGGCATTCACCTTTTTCCAATCATAAGCATCATCACATAAATGTTTATATTACAATATAGATTAGAAAAAAATTATAATTCAATAAATATTAAGATAATTAATTTAAATAAATGTTAGTTTTTTATATTTTTTGAAAATTTAAAACATTTTTAGATTATAATTTCCAATTTCTTTAAAGTATCTTCTGAATCCATTTTAGTAATTTTCAGTGATGATTACTAACCTTGGGTATTAATATAGCAGATAATTGTAGTACAAAATATTTCAAACTAATTTATATAAAATAATCTTAGCCCTCCCCTTCCAACTATTTTTAACCTTGGGAAAAATTTAAAGATGAATATGTACCGGTATATATAAAATTTAAAAATGATTTTGATAATACTTACAAAAAAGAGAAAAACACTACAGCTTTTATGCATAAAAATTTTGCTATAGGCTTCATAGGAGCCAATTCATCTTTGTTAGCTTGGTAAAAAAGTACAAGAGCATACATAGCAACCTATATAAAATTATCAAAAATAAGTGAGTAAAATGCATTTAACATAATACTATCTATTGTATTATATGAATCTCTCCATCTAAGTAAATGTTTATTTATTACGCTTTTAACTATAAAAAGAGAAAAAAATTAGTAGTTTATTTTTTTTTTTACTTAAATTGATCAAATGTAATAAGTCTGAATAAAAGAAATACACTTTTTAAAATGTTTACATTTAAAAAAAAAAAAACTTCATATATATAACACAGAATTTTCTGAAATGTCAGGAAAAACAACATGTACCATACATTTGAATCAATTTACTTCTTTATTCAAATACAGAATATTACTTTTTCTCAGAAAGACTAATAAAATGTTGATTTGATAATGTGGCATCAGTAACAGTTGATTAACACAAATAATAATATTTCTTAAATTTATAATAATTTACATTAGGGAATAAATACAATATACCAGGTGTTTCAAAAGTCGCGCACATCAACCTTTGTGGTTGAGTTTTACAGACAGATGAATTATGTTAACAAACAGAATAAAGAACAAACAAAGGTTAGAATGGTTATCTTTACTGTGTCAGGTCTTAGACATGGTAAATCCACAATAAATGTTCAAAATGATGTCTGTTTTCCTGGACACACAGTTGAAACGTTTTAACCAGATTAATTGACACTTTACAAGGAGTGTGAGATTTAATGTCCGATATTGCATAAAGGATGGTAACATCCTTCATGTAATATTCATCAAGTGTTGGGGGATTATTCCTGAAGGTGATATTTTTCAGATATCCCCAAAGGAAAAATTCCGAAAGTCCTGGGAACATGATGGCCAATGTTCTGCGGAAATGACAGGATCATCAAAAAATTCAGTTAAAATTTCTATACTGTCCCATGACGTGTGACACGTTACGCAGTCTTACTGCAACAAAGACACCGTTCATCACTGTTCAGCAAGGATATGAATTCCATAATGATGTTTATGTAGATGGACGGTCTTTTCAATGAACTTCTTTGTAAAGCGGTTTCTATATCTGCCACTTTTGTTTTTACTATGGACGCTCCACCCAATTGCTTCCTGTCTGCAAGCAATCCTGTGTCACAGAACCGTTGCACTAAACGTGTTATCGTTGATGCATTTGGTGCTGTTTCACCTGGATATTTCTGCTGAATTGCATTTATCACAGGCAATGAGATTTTGTAGCAAAATAAAACTCCACGATGGCTATTCTTTGCTCTTGGAAAAAATTCATGCACCTACCATTGTGCTCAACTGACAAGTAATTTGGAACTGATGCTTGCTACGTTCAAAACTTCTTATAATGGGGCCCCTAATGCCATCTAGTGACAGAAATCTCAAACAATCCTCTTGGTTTTTAAGCAACAAAGATTACCATGTGGATGTGTCTGACTTTTGAAACACCTGGTATATTTGACATTGAAAAAGTATTCATACATAAAGGACAGAAAAATAATTCATACTTACAAATTGTGAAGCATTATTTATAGCAACAACATAAGGATAAGCACATGTTGGAGAAAATTTTCCCTCACCATACACACCACAAATTTCAGTTATTCTAAAATAAACATTAAATAGAAAAAATTAAACAAAATAGTATCTTAAAAAATTAACAAAATTAATTTTAAAATTAAAAAAAAAAATGTTAAATAGTATTTAAACAAATTTTGGTTAAGAAATCAATTTCAGGGTACAGGTCAAGTATTAATACTTGAAAATCAGAAAACAGCTAGTTCTACTGCATTTACACTTTCTAAATGACACAATAATAAACAAAAAGCAGGGGTTTTGCTATAAAGAACAAGGGATGAAAATTCATGAACATATTTACTTTTTCAGAATCAAATAAATGCAATTGCTCCATTTAAAAAAAGCATTATAATGAAATAATTGCTCATCAGAATACAAGAAATTCAAATCTCCATTTCACTTTCCAGCATATTTAATTTTGATAACACTTGCACAACTTTGCTTATTTTTTTAATGACTTCTACCAAGACTGGATCTAACATGGTGTGTTTTAATTTTTTTTTTTTGAACATTACATTAAAAAAAAAAAAAAAAAAAAAATTGCCCAAAAAATATGAAAAACATTTAAAAAAAAAAGGGAAAATATCATAGAAAACCTACTTTACACTTAGAATTCCTTTAGAAGTTTTACATTGACAACTTTTCAGATTTCATGAGAAAACATACTTTAACAATTACTTTATGAAAAGCCTTACTGTATGCATGTATACAGTTATTTAAATGAAATAAATTGAGCACAAACAAAAACACATTATATAGAAAACTAGGAATGGCATTCAGAAATGGATATTTTAATAAGTCATAAAAATTGATATTACATCTCAAAATATTAAAATAACCTGTACTGACTAATTGAAAAAAAAGGAAAAAAAAATCTTCATCTTATTTGACAAATACTCATATAATAAATAAGATTAATATTTGGATCAATTGTCCAGTGTTTGTAATAGAACTATTTCAATTCAATGTTAACACATTTTTTGAAGGTATTTATAAGATTTTCACTTTAGAAATGTCTTCCCAAAATTTCATCAAAAATAATTTTAACATTTTCTGTAATAATTATAATTAATTTGACAGAGAATTGTTTGCAGTGATAGTTTTTTATTCAGTTTGTTGCAATATAGTTGTTAAAAAAGTTCTTGGTTTTAATCTTTTTCTGTAGTTGACCTAGAAGGTGAGCATAGTATTTTCTCATAATTGTTTGACAAGCAGGAAATGAATCTAGCATTAGTTATCATATTTTGCAACTCAGGAAATTCACACCACCATGAACTTTCTGCTGGCTATTACTTTTGCTGTTTTTGGTGCTGAAGAATTAACATGTTTCAATTACTTCCTTTATTGTTTTTTCTCTAGGTTATATTAGTTGACTCATGTTTAATTTGTAGTTATGAACTAGTACAAAAAAATCTTGTGGGTTTTTTTGAAAATGGTCCAAACATCAGTCTTAAGACATTTGAACTTGGACGCATTTTTAATTTGATGTTAAAATCCGGGGCACCATCTAACAGATAATTTATTTTATACACAATTCCTCAATTAAAATCTGATATGCCCAATTAAATGATATCCCAACAGTTTCATCAATTTCTAACACTTTCAGTTAGAGATCTTTCCCTCCCAGAGTATTTTGAGAAATTTGCAATTTATAGGGCGACGACACATCATGGTTGGCCATTGTGTGGATTATCATGCAACCAAATTTAAACTTTTTGCTCCACTTGACAACAATTAATATGAAGGAGTAGAATCCATTACTGAATTTTGAAAATTGACACAAATTTAATTTATTCCATATCTTTTTTTACACAGCAGGAATCTCAGTTATTCCATGTTAAAAATCATTACACAGGAAAAACAAGATAGAAGCATTCCCTCTCTACAGCTCTTTACCCAGAGAACTGACACCTCATATGTTTACTCATGAAGGATGACATCATTATATTTGAACTGTTGAGTTAGCTGTAACTTTTGTTAGAGATTCTGATAACTTTTTAAGCCACCCACACAGGTAACTTATCATAACACCTCATTAGAGGATTTGTTAACTAAATTACACTTTCATCATAGCATTTTTTTCAGTCATTTAATAAAATTACAACAATATAGTAAATTATCTTCAGAAAATTAAAAGTTAAGAAATAACTGAGTTTCATAAAGAAATATTATATCACTGCTTTCCTAATTACCTTCAAAATACAACAATTTTGATTTTTCAAGGAGAAAAGCAAATAGATTTTTTCAAAGCCATTTTTAACATTTGACATTGATGCATGAATGTAGTCTTTTAAACACAGTAGGATTATTCAAAACATAGGATAATTTAAATAATTTTAAGCTCAAATGTTATATATATACATAAACATTCTAACTTACAATGATACTAAAGTTGTTACTGGACGAATAACTGTGTATTGAAGAATACCATGTTTACAAGCTTGTATAAAATACCTATGAAAAGCAAAAGATACATTAAAACAAAATTTCAAATAATTATTTTACTTATTTATTAAAAAATTTAAAAAACAAAAACAAAACATGAGTTAAAACCTTTCCTTTTAATCAGTGTGTATAATCTCAAGATTTTTCATTGACAATAAAATTTGATACTTATATATTACACCATCAACCCATTTTGTAAAATAAAAAATGATTCAAAGAATTCTCTTTGACAGATTTTTCTACAATGACTCTTAACCCTCCAAGCGATCTGCACGTAAAATTCCGCCATTCCAGAGATGCTTTTTCTGCCTTCAAGCAAGATTCCCAAAAGCGGCCGAGCCGCATTCTTAAAATATGGCTCAACCGCTTTTGAGAACCCCACCTGAAAGCAAAAAAATATGTGAGGTGCATTTTTTGAAGCATCTCCAGAATGGCAAGACTTTAAGTGCAGACTGCTTAGATGGTTAATATGCTTAAACAAATCATCAGAATGCACAAAATGATTTAGTTAAATTTTTTAAGACAATATTGAGCATCAATATATTAGTATTTTACTAATTCACTGGAGTGATAAATTAAGGAACAAAGACATTTTTGTAAATTTTTCAAAAGCTACTAAACCATTTCGAATGAAAATTGGTAAACATAACAGAGAAAGGATGCTTTTTCTAATTATAATATCAAATTTGATCACTCTTTTATTTTTTGAAATTTAAGGAGTGATAAGACAGGTATTTTAAATGCTTCATAGTGCAGTTTTAGTTTTGCTTACGTTATTGAAGGCTTGCAATTATAAGGCTTGGGAATATACTGAATAAGGCTCAATATATACTGAATAACTCGAGAATGAGGATATTTAAAGAATGGAGTAGCAAGCTAAAATCTTCAGATCTGAATTCCATAGAAAATTTTGGAGGATCTTTTTGGTAGAGAAATTGTAGCTCCCAAGAGCTAAGAAGTGCCTTAGTGGAAAAGTGAGATTTATCATCCCATGACCTCACAAACAGTATGAGTTTGATGCAAAATGTACATTAGTGTCAGGAGAAATTGTACACCAAACATAACCCTCCACAAAAACTCCTTTACCATTTTTGCATTTCCATGTTAAGCATAAATCATAATCATAAGCAAATATCACTTTTTTGAAAAATGTGTGTGTGTGTTTTTTAAATTATGCCTGTCAACCTCCTCTTGGACATAAGGCATCTTGCAGTAGAATATCTAGAGGAAGGAGAACTCCACAGTTGTCTTGTGAGAGAACATGAAGTAGAGTGGGGCAATTGGATATATGCTCTCCAGTCATTGGCACAGGTTTACAGAGAGGGCAGAACAGTAAATCAGACAGACCAATGAATTTTTGAAAAATGTGTGAAAATATGTTTCTCAACTATTGCACTTGTTAATATCTTTTTCATGTTTAATTTGATTCACACAAAATATAAAGATGTATGTAAACAAGAAGTTTCACATGAATGTTAGGTAGATAATAGTGAAAAATGTAAAGTAAAAAGTTGCAATTTATTAAAAAGTATGAATAGTACTTGTCTTTTATTTTATAAGAAATAAACTGAAAGATTTCCTTAATTTTAAATTAAAAAAATATTGCAGCATTTTTTTTAAAAATGGAATTTCATATCAGAAATTAATTATTTTCAAAAAGATAATTTTATACATTTATTAAAAGTTAATTATTCATAATTAAACTTTTAAATTATACTTTACTTGAAAATATTGTAAAACAATTTATCAAACATATTTTGGAATAAAAATTCCTTGGATAATAAGAAAAAATCAAAAGGAATATTTTTATGTTTCTTACTTTCCAGCTGGACAAGGAGGAAAACAACAAAGAGGAAATATATATCTGACAGGTGGCCTTGTCTCTAATGTGGAAGACATATCCATTTCATAATGAAGAAAGTTCAATAGAAAAATCATGAAATTATATATCACATATGCTTCATAGCATTCTCGGCAGGTGTCTAAGTAAATGCCTGTCTTTGGAAAAGTTAAAGCAAGCCACTAAAACAAAACAAAAAAAATTATACATAAATTCAATTTTACACATAGAACAAAGAACTTATAAAAGATATTTTAAAGCAACAGCAACTTACAGCATTTAAAGCATAGATTGGAACCATCCATAGTATTCTAGGGGAAAAAATTTTTTTATTAAAATTTAATAAATATATCAATCATGAGATAAAAATGGCGAAAGAAATATAACATTTTAAAATTAAGAAATTAAAAACCTGAATTAAGCTACAAAATATATATATATATTTTTTTTACAGTTAAAGAGAAAAATATTTTAAAACTCCCATAAGTTATATTTTATAACTTCTAAGAATTTATTTTTAATTGGTATTTTAAAAAATGCTAAAACAAATTTAAAAAAATTATTTTTATGAGTATTTGCAAAAAATATCCTTCTGGATTATTAATAATGAGTACTTATGTATTAGCCCATTGATCAGTAATTTGATGACCTTCAAATAAACAAGATTATTGCATTTGAACATGCACAGGAAAGTTTTTCATTAT
Organism: Trichonephila inaurata madagascariensis; assembly: GCA_019973955.1. NCBI lineage: Eukaryota > Metazoa > Arthropoda > Arachnida > Araneae > Nephilidae > Trichonephila > Trichonephila inaurata. The sequence continues at coordinate 102,866 of BMAV01001116.1, forward strand.
TGGTCCATAAATATTGCAGCATTTGATGAGATGGTTTTGATTTGGCAAAAATGGTCGATGAACTATCAAGTTAGTATCAAATATTGTACCATTAATATAAAAATTATTATGTTTACAAAAATAAATGATGCATACTTATACTGAAAATAAAAAAAAAAAATTAGTTACATGATGAAACTTCTGACACCAGTGGCGCACATAAAGGAGGGGTCCTGGGGTTAAGACCCCCCCAAAGCCCTTGATATTTTTTCTGATTGATTATAATTCGAAGTATATAGTACGTAAAATTTAAATAAGTATTTGTTATTAATGATTAATTTTATTAATTAATGCTAATTATTTATTCAATAATTAGTTTTTTAATGTGTTTTGTTCCCGAAAATCGACAAAATCAAAAGAAGCATGATACAAGAATGGTGAACTTTCA
>BMAV01001116.1:103392-117854 GCA_019973955.1 Trichonephila inaurata madagascariensis
TAATTTTCTTTCTTTAAACAATCATAGCTATAAGTTCGACTAATGACATTATTACACATGGTTTTGAAACTCTTAGCCTTTTAAAAACATACATCAAACAATTCATGTACATTTTAAAGCTGATCAATTGGAAAGTCTTACAGAAGTAATTTATAAGATTAAAGTTTTGAGTATAAGTTAAGGGCTTGAATGAAATACTAAACAGAAAGATAAAATACATGATTTAACATAGAGTGAGGGGTCCAATTTTTAACAGATGAATTAGTATTTAAGATAAAGTTGTGTCAATGATTTGGCACTTTATTAAAAGCCAGCTTACTTAGATTTTTTAAATTATGTTTAGTATATTTCCTCAACATTAGAAGAAATCTAACATAGGTTTGACATCTTTTTTAAAAATAATTTTGATTAAGAGTGGTGGCCAAAATTGTGGACACTTTTTAAAATTATGTTTTTTAAGTTTGTATATTTATAGAAAATTTTATATTGCACAAAATGCAAACTATTTTATATCATTTTAAAGGGAATTTAATGCTGAATTCAATAATAATAAAAAAAATATTTGATACTTTTTCATTTCTCTAGTGCAAGTGATAAAGTCACCAAAATGATACAACCAACACCAAACAGAATAATTCCGCTAATAATTTTTTACTGGCACATTTTTAAAACAAGTCCTGGACTTTTCTTAAAAGTAACATTTTTTTCCTAAATATGTCAAAAATGGATGAAAAACCAATGAAAACTTGGGCTTTTCCTAGAAGAGTTATTGTGTATACTGTGTGTTGTTGACAATAAAATCTGCTTTGCAAGATCTGCACAGGTGAAATGGAAAAGCACTGAAATTTTTTAGACAATTCATCAATCTATGTAAAATGATTACATATTTTACAAAATGAAACACACAATGCAAAAATTAATTTTCTTTCTTTAAACAATCATAGCTATAAGTTCGACTAATGACATTATTACACATGGTTTTGAAACTCTTAGCCTTTTAAAAACATACATCAAACAATTCATGTACATTTTAAAGCTGATCAATTGGAAAGTCTTACAGAAGTAATTTATAAGATTAAAGCTTTGATTATAAGTTAAGGGCTTGAATGAAATACTAAACAGAAAGATAAAATACAAGATTTAACATAGAGTGAGGGGTCCAATTTCTAACAGATGAATTAGTATTTAAGATAAAGTTGTGTCAATGATTTGGCACTTTATTAAAAGCCAGCTACTTAGTTTTTTTAAATTATGTTTAGTATATTTCCTCAACATTAGAAGAAATCTAAGATAGGTTTGACATCTTTTTTAAAAATAATTTTGATTAGAGTGGTGGCCAAAATTGTGGACACTTTTTAAAATTATGTTTTTTAAGTTTGTATATTTATAGAAAATTTTATATTGCACAAAATGCAAACTATTTTATATCATTTTAAAGGGAATTTAATGCTGAATTCAATACAAAAAAAAAAAAAAAAAAAAAAAAAAAAACAAATATTTGATACTTTTCCATTTCTCTAGTGCAAGTGATAAAGTCACCAAAATGATACAACCAACTCCAAACAGAATATTTCCGCTAATAATTTTTTACTGGCACATTTTTAAAACAAGTCCTGGACTTTTCTTAAAAGTAATATTTTTTTCCTAAATATGTCAAAAATGGATGAAAAACCAATGAAAACTTGGGCTTTTCCTAGAAGAGTTATTGTGTATACTGTGTGTTGTTGACAATAAAATCTGCTTTGCAAGATCTGCACAGGTGAAATGGAAAAGCACTGAAATTTTTTAGACAATTCATCAATCTATGTAAAATGATTACATATTTTACAAAATGAAACACACAATGCAAAAATGCTAAGAATCAACCAGTATATATGGAATATCTAGTTTCTACTCCAAACCTTTTGAGATTGAGAACTCATCATTTTGCACACCACATGCATCTAATACAGAGATATGCAAACAGTGTCCACAAAGAGTTTTTAGCAGCATGCAAAGACAGTCAGGAAAGTTGATAGGGTACATTTGTCTTATTAAAGTGATTCTAAAACTAAGAGTGCTTGAAGCTATAGATGATATAAAGACACAATAAGTTGAATAAAACTGCCACTGTTTTATTTGACCTGCATTTATTAATTTTTATGGTATAATTTATGCCTTTTCTGAGATGCAAAGTTAACTATTGAAGGTAATCATTAAAAAGGTGCAGATCTCTGCTTCCACAATGTGGCCCTCGATCCTTAACAATTAATAATAATTTTAAAAAAAGTCACAAAGGCAGTGAATTAAAAAAAAAAACATGTTGTTACTAATTCCACCTGTTTGATGATGTCAGATAAAGGTCCATGAAATTCATCATGGTAAAGTGCTAGATGTTCACCTGTCAGCTGTAGCTTTGAGCACCATACAAGTGACCCAATTTTGAGGAACACCCTAGGGGTGTGGTCAGAGGCCTCCCACCTCTCTTCTCCCTCCATCAACCTAACAAGAGGACTTGCAGCTTGATGGCTATTTACAGTACCTCCATACTGCAAAGGTACAATACATTTACAACATCCATGCCTTCTCTGGGATTCAAACCCAAGCCTTATGGCACAGTAGTCAGCATAGCTAGCCACTATCCTGGATAGGCGGATTATTAAAAAAAATATTTGCGAGAAGAGCCTAGCAGATAACCACTCAAAAAGGAAACAATAAAGCTGAACAAAAAAATCTGCAACTTAACTCAAATTTGGTGAAAGGGATGTACAGTGGGACTTTACCTTGTTCCAAATACCATACTGTGCCATAAATTTACCAAAAATGAAATTTCTAAAGAAATTTTGATATTCGAGTATTATACCATCAACCCCAATTCCATTAAATGAAAATATGTCACAAAATCTCTTAATGTGCATCCAATAGTGGAAACCATTCCCCCTCAGGTATGAACACAATAACAATGATGGCATTTGGCGATATTTTTCGATGCAGCAACATTTGTGGAATTGATCAATAGTATAATTTTTTAATGCTGTAATTCACCTAAATATTACACATTTAAATCAGTACATATATTTTTACATTTTTTTTGTAATAAAATATAATCATAATTTAATTTAAGAATTTCATCTTTTTATCATTACATCTACAACTTCCATTTCCTATTTACTCTTGCACATGCTCTTATTATCTAAATAATTATTTAAAAATATTTTAAACAAAAACAAATGTATTAACAAACACTTTAAATACATATTAGCAAAAATTTCCTACATCTTTTACTCTCAAGTATATGTGGTTTTAAAATAAATAAAAGGTCACCCTTCTGGTATAGTGGTTAGTGATGCTGACAGCAGTGTCTTAGGGCCTGGGCTTGCATCCCAGAGAAGGCAAGGATGTTTGTAAATGCATTGTGCCTTTGCATGATGGGGGTACTCTAAATAGCCATTGAGTCGCAAGTTCTCTCATGAGGTTGGTGGAAGAGGAAGAAATATGAGTGTCCCACCCCCAAAGATGTTCTCCCTCAAAATTGGGGTGGAACCAAACCAAATCGCACTATCACCTATACGGTGCTCAAACTATGGCTAATGACAGGCAAAGAATTTAGCATTTTGCCATGATGAATTTCATGGGCCTTGATCTGACCTTTGATGATCAGATGGCAACAGCAACAAATATATAAAAAGTATGCAATTTTCCAAGAAATTTTGTTTATAAAAATTGAGCAGTCATAGGATTATACTTAGATTTAGAATAGTAAAATGGATAATGCATGCTGCTTATCAGGATGTAATACATACTACAACGGAAACTGCAAGTTTGGTTAAAGTCTAGAAAATGGGTCCCTTGGTGAAGCCAATTCTTTTGCATGCAGAATCAGTCCCCAAACTAGCTATAAGTAGCGATAGGTGTTCCGAGAGTAATGAAGCGATGCTGAAGTAATGAACAGCTGAATTCATTCTGGCATCCAGATAAATATCACCAAATCCTAGAGACCTCCTATTCTACACTTTAGTCAAATTGCCCTAACATATACAACCTCTGGTATATGGTTGATTTTTGAAGGTAAATTGTTAAAAAGTAGGCACTTACATATTAATGCAACAGTGTTGTCAACATCATATGAAACGAAGCACATGGTTGCCAATTCAGTGTGTACGACACATTTGAAAGCGGGATTGCCAACTTAGCAAGTTATCTCAAACACTGCATTCTTGCGATAATACGCAAGTACTGAAAGCCTAATACTTAGGCACTGTAGTTTTAAAACTAATTTTTTGAATATTTTAAACAGCACAGTTTTTTATATCTTGTTCACCTCTTATAATGTCCTACAGAATATTTTACACTTTTAAAATGAAGAAGAAATAACTGAATTGTTTTTATAATACATGTAAAAGTGAAAATGAAAAGGTAACAATTTGAAAATTGATAGCTTTACAGAATAAAACAAAATATATGACACATTTATTTACCTAATTATATATCTTTGTAAGTAGGGTTTGTTGTAATGTACTAAATGCTGAGTGATTTCCCAAAACGTGATTGGCAAAGCCATTAATACAAAAATTCCACTTGTGAACCATGCTTGCATTTGAGGTGACAACCCATTTTGCTGAAATTTAACAGCACACAATGGTAGAACAATTAAAATAATCAATCCATAAGCCATCATGACAACAGGACGAATCCACATTCGCCATCGTCGCATAAACCATGTTGTGCACATAATTCAATTTAACTCATAACATATTTCTTGAAAATGAAAATATAATACGTTGAGTCACACAAAAATCAACAATAAATGAAACGCAAAGAGCAAATATTTGCTTTCATTCAAGTATAATTTCAATGCTTTGGTTTTGTAACACTAAAACTAAAAAGTAATAGTCCGCATAATATATTATTAAATGAACAGTCAACTTTAAAAAATTTGGACAAGATTAAGCATTATTTACATCACTTCTCTTTGTTTTTGTAGGGCAATGCTTGAAATCAGTCTATTGACAAATGAATACATGCAAACAATTTGTCTTTTTTGGTTTAAACTTTACTCGCTATAAGCGCTGTGAATCGAGCTTGTTTCAACAATATTTTTCTTTTGGGAAAATCAAGCTTGTATCTTTTAAGATGAAAAAAGAATTTTTTTATTCATCTAATAAGAAATTCACGTAAATGTATAATTATAATAAGAAGAAAATATTCGATATCTTCTTGTGTTGTTACAAAGCGCCTAAAAAAGTTTCACCATGAATTAAGTCAACTGGCAACAAAACAATTACAGGAAAAAAACAAGACAGACGTCAAATGTGATTCAGCGCCGAAGAAGGATATATTTCTAGAATTTGCCAACCTTTTAACCTGTCAAAAATTTTCCTTGTTCCTTTGTTTTAAACTTTTTTATAACTTTGTAAGTATATATTATAAAACTATATTTTGAATATTATTTTATCTGTTCTTACGTGTGCATATAACATCATGCGATCTGTGTCTTCGCTGTTAATCTATATATATAATGTTTATTTTCGCCGGAGGGTAATTATATATATAACATCTATGGCATTTTGATATTTCTCTTTACAAATATTAATGGCACTAAAAATTCGTCGCTGTATAATTTCTTATTGATTTAATTTTTCATCTTTTTCATAGAATTAAATCATTGCTAAATTTTATTTTCGTTTCTATGTTCCTTGAAATTCATTGCATTATTACTTGATGTTCTATTTTAAGTAGTTTCCATAAAAATAAAATGTTTTTGTAGTAAGTTAGTAATTTAATTATTTAGTTTCATATTTAAATTAGATATACAAATGAAAGATTAAACAAAATTGTTTTAGTTGTAATATTTTTCATAATTTTGAATTTGTGTTCATTTGTTTGAAATTTTACTAGGAAAAAGTATTTATTGAAACAGTTAACATTATCTTATTGGCATCTTAAAGGAAGAATAATCTGAATGGATATTTTTTGTTTAAAATGTTCTTGTTAATAAATAGAGTAGTGCTTCAATAAACAAGTAACTTCTCTCTCTCTCTCTGATTTCTTCACCTTTTTGCCCTGGAATATTTTTTTTATCTTTAAAAATTTTTTCTTAAAATATTTTTTGGATTTAAGGGTATTTACATATCATACAATTGGCCAATTTCATCAAATTAAAAGGCGTTGTAAATTCGAAAAACGTCACTAAGTACTGACATTGTTATGGCTTTTGAATAAACAGAGGAATAGTTTGTCACTATTTGTAGTAAATTGTGCCATCTGGTGAAGTATTTTAATTTAACAAAATCAGTTAATGGTATAATACATTATATAGTAATAATTTAAGTTAAATTCATGCGAAAGTAAGCCTTTTTAAACTTTAGAAAATTAATTTTTTCTTCACAGAACTCGCTCTCAAAAAACTGTCTAGATTTATATTTTAAACAGAAATATTGATAAAAATATAATAATGATAAAAAATTAATATTTTTTATTTATTTTGATGTTAGTATTTCACTGTCAGAGCATAAATTTGCTTTTTTTCTGCACTGATCTTCATCATAACATCTCTGAATTTGTTTAGTTAATATTGTCATTTATGCTTCTCCATATTTGCTCACTTCTGTCAAGTAGAGATAACACAAAAACAAAGAAAGTATGGATTTGTGAAATGTGTTTTCAAATACTGGCCCCTTAGTGGCAACAAAGCCAGTATCTCAATCTTGCTCTAGCTAAAACTTATTTTACTACCCCACAATATCCATTTTCAGTGAGGTTATCTCCTGGCGGCCTTCATGGCAATGGAATAACAAGCCAGGCAAACTAATAAAGGAGGCTTATAACCTAATTACCTTTTTCTTCACTCTTATTTTTCTAGAATTATATTCACCAAAAAAATCACAAAGTATACTGAAGTGCACAGAATTAAAGCCAGACAATTCTATGCAAATGTCCCAAAGAATTTTTTTTTTTTTTTGAGGGAATGAGGAGGTTCTTAAAAGCTAATTGGTGGCAGGATCACTTTTTGTCTTTGCACTTTTATCTTCAAATTCTTAATCACACTTTTTTAAAATTTGAGAAGATAACAGGATTTACTATAGTGATGTCTAGAGTTGTTGTGGTATAGTAATATCATATGTAAATAGCAGAACTGTCATAAATTTCTTACTTGCAGTATGAAGAACATCCATTCGTTTCTGATTTTATATTTAGCATTTGAGTTTTTAAAAATTGTTAAGCTCATATTCAACAAATTATCAGGCAAAATTTTGGATTTCTGTAGATGATACATTTTGAGAATGTTGAAGGGTGTGCCCTATTAGTCAATTGAAATGTTCTAAATCTCCAGATTCCAAACAGTAGAAATCAGGCTATTTAAAACTTTTTAGTTAATATCTCTTAAGAGAAAATTACTAAAAAATTCTTCCCAAGCCTTTCAAGTTTAATACTGTTGTAACCTTTAACCCTAAGTTGACGAACTTCCTACTACTTAGTTTCTTTGAGTGTAACAGCTTGGACACTCATGTCCAGCCATTTTAAGGATTAGGTCAAGCTAAATTTTTAATCACCCAATTTGAGATTTCATTGATGTTGCAGTTAGTTTTCCTTAGAAATCAAAACTTTGTGGTCACAGTAGCCAAGCAGTCATGGTCTCAAATTCATGGTCAGCATAATTGAATCCTGGTACCTCTAGGGACCAGCTATTTAAAGTTATTGATTTACCTTAAATTTGTTAAGGCTCAAAATCCTCACATTAGCTTGGAGTGAAATTTAAGATAGTGAGGTGCCAGGTCAGATGTTGTCCCTCAACACTTGACTGAGGTTCAAAATTACAAGGCTCCCCCCTTCCATCTCTAATAGTCCTAATATTGCTTCAAAGTGGGACGTTAATAAGAAATTAAATCAGAGAAAGACCAACAAACGTTTTTCAAAGGTGAGGTGTTCTCTGCTGATGTTGCTTTTTATCCTGTATGATGGATAAAGCAATATGAGATAAAATAGTCATCAAAAATCATGAATGAAGAAAATATAACTTCTGTTAATCACTGGAATTAATCCAAAGGACTTAGTTCCAGTGCCTGCAGGCTTCAGCTGTGTAAAACTGGATGGTCTTATTGCCTTTGGAAGACTTCCAACCTACTTTACTCATTTGTCCAGTGACACTCCTCTGTCCCAATGAAATAGCAAACAGGATTTTAGAGGGGTGCAAACCATTGCAAGCATATACAGAATAAAAATTTTTGTGTTTATGATATATATCAATCGCAATTAATTTTTTAAAAATCATTTAACAATTATTGTACAAAAAAAAAAAAAAAATAATAATAATACAATTAAAGCAAACTGCAGATAAAATATTCTTAAAAATAAAATTATTGAATGAAGCTAGAATTATGGTTACTTTTCCATTTTGCTGGTGCAGTGATAAAGTCTCCAAAATGATACAATCAAACAGAATATTTCTGCTAATAAATTTTTACCAACACATTTTTAAAACAAATCGCAGACTTTTCTTTGAAGTAATGTCTTTTTTCTCTCTCCATCAAAATGAAAAATCAATGAGAACTTCAGCTTTGCCTCAAACCGTTATGTATACTGTGAGTTTTCGCCAATAAAGTCTGTTTGACGAGATCTGTGCTGGCAAAATGAAAAAGTATCAAATTATGTGAATATTTTTCTTGTATTTTCTTTTATTTGTATTATTATTACACTATAATTTTTAAAGTACAGTATGATTAATCAAAAGTAAATATTTATTAAATTGTAGTATCTGGAATGAATTGATAAATAATTTAATTCTTCATTTGTTGTTTTTACTTTATATTTCATTTCAAATGAGAAGTTCTGCAGAAGGATCTCCCTTCCTTGTGATTGATGATTAATCACATAATATATTTTATTAGTATTTATAGGATGTCCTTTTATTAAATCAACTGTATCTATATCTATGTTTGTAGGTAATGTTTTCATTATTCTCTAAAATTATACTTTTTAAAGATGCATAATGGTATAATTACATTTTAGAGATGTATATAATGAAATAATTACCACCAAGTTGCCTCTTAGGAATAATTCTTTTTTTTTTTTAAATACTGCCAATTTTATCATAAATAACCTTTTCATATATATATATATATATATATATAAAGTTTTAAAAAAAGACCTTTAATTGTCGCATTTTTGGAGTAGCATTATCCTCGCATCAATTTCTTGAAATATATAAAAGGTAGAAGTAATGATCTATTTGTAGAAAAATTCAAGAATTACAAAAAATGTTATAATTATTCTTTAGAATGTAATTATATCCTTTTTTTATACATATATTTTAATAAAAAGTAATATGAATAGAGTTTAATAATTTTATTTTTTATACTTGTTTTCTAATACATTCCTCAATTTTTTATTATTTTTTTTCTATTTTCTCTTTTTCAAAATTCTGTTTGAATATTTTATAATTGTTTCAGACATTTTATGTAGATGGTGGTACTGTTAATATAAATAGAAACTAGTAGTTAATTTTGTTATTTCAATTTTCAGGTACATTCACCCTCTATTTAGTTCAATTTATTAATTTAGTTTTATTTTTAATTTTACTTTTTTGGTATTTTAGGTATCTTTTTAAATTTTTGTTCATTTTTAATTGACTTTTTTATAATTATTTAAACTATTACTATTTTGTTTTTATATATATATCTTTTTTGCAGCTCTTAATGGCATTAAATTCACTGGATCATGAGATACCACAACAACATCTGGAATTGCTCCAACAGATCCAAGTAAATCATGATGAAGCTTATTTATACATTTCTCAAGGACTTTCATATCAAGAACATGATGAGTATAATCTTGCTTGTGATATGTACACAAAAGGGCTTGAAAAAATAAACAAGGCTTTAAGTATAAGGTGTGATCTTGAATATTGCATTGGTCCCAAATGGGAGCATGCTCGAACTTTGCAAGAAAAGATGGAAAGGAGTGCAGAAATGGTACGCAGTCAGCTTCGAGGATTATCAAAAAACAAAAATGTCCCTGTATATACTCCTCCTGAACCAAATGAAATGCCTCCTAGTTATGATGAAGCTTGTGGACATGAAGTGGTAACATCACAAAGAAGGTCCTCCTATCCAGGAAATTCTTTTGAAAGCAATGGTAGCATCTATACTAATGGTCAGCGAAGAATGAGTTCTGAAGTTGTAAATCTGTTCTGTATACCTGGTGATGTGCAAATCTTTTTTGTTTCTCATGATGGATCAGTTAGTGCACCCAATTCTCCTGATTCATTGAATATTTATCAATTTGTTGATAAAGAAAATGCTCCTGATATAAGACCTCCAGCTTGGTTACAGATTGGGAATTGGACTTATCCTTTAATTCCTGGGCAATCTCCAGCTTTGGAGAGTGGCTATGGTGCCTTTCTTTTTCCTAATGTTGGAATTGGCAGAGGTTTGGAAGTTTTTAAAATTTTTTTCCTTTATTTGATACATATAAGTTTTATCAATTTATGTCCCAAGAATTTTTTTAATATAAATTAAAAGTTATTAATGTCATATAAAACTTATTAATTCTAAAAACATCCATATTTTTTTTTTTATACAAAACTTTTCAGTTATGTTCATGATGTATAAAATTTACAACTGCAATGAAATTTTTGAAGTTCTTTAATCTAGCATTATTTTTTTTTTTAAAAAAAAATGATAGTTTATCAACTTTAAATAATATTTACAAAGGAAATCGTTTAGTTTAATAAAAAGAATCAATGTGATGGAAAATAATTAAAAAAAGATTGTTTTTAATGTAAAATTTTATGTATTCCATATTTTTTAAATACTTTTTGAAGCCCATTCATTTCAATGATACTTCTTAATTCAGTTTAAAATTTTTTTTTGTTGACTTTTTAGTTAAGTATTTATCATTTCTACTTTTAGTTTGATTTTCAAAAGAAAAACTCAGAAATTTTAATGTTATATATAATCTATGCTTATTATCAATTAAAGTTTGAAAAAGTATATTGTATTGATGAAATATTTTATACACTTTCAATTACAGTCAATTTTTAAACGTTGTAATGTTACTGAAATATATTTTTGTTTTAATCAGTTATTGTGTGTGTGCACTCATTTCATTATTTTTTGTAGTGGAATTTAATCTTTTAGAAATAATTCAGTTGGAATTTTCAAAATTTCAGATTCTGCTGTAGGAGTAATTTTGCCTCCATGTGTTACTCAAGAACAAAGAGCACAGTTTTTAGAATTATTGAATCAATTGACAGCTTTAAAAGGAGAAAAATGGACTGAACCACCACTTGCTGCAGAGGGATTCAAAAAGGAGGAAGGAGCTAAATCTACATTAAGTGAAACAATTTCTAGAGGCCTTGTCACAGGTATGGTTTTTTTTTCATGTTTTGCATGAAATTGAATTATATTATTTGTAGCAATCGTTAGTATTGTAATGTATTTTTTTATACCTATCCCTTTCATAAACATTGTGTACAAATTTTTTGTATTGTATGATGTATTTTTTATTCATAGAACATCAAACGTATGAGAGGCTATTTATATTTTTAATATTAAATATATGAGAGTTAAATTTAACAAAGATGCATAATACATTCATTGGTTAATTGATTTATGCATTTAAATCAACACTGATTTGTTTTGTTTTAATCTTTCTATTTTTATTTGAAATATTTTAGGCCATAAGAGTTTTAAATGATGGTAGTTATGAATGAAGATTCTCCAATAAGAAATATGTATTTTATGACTCGTATATTATAAATAAAAAGAATATTTCATAATTTTAAATAACTTCCCCTCCCTACTTTTGTATTTTGTCTTTTATATTATTTGATTCAATGAATGCCATTTTCAGAATTTTTCATTATTTAGATAAATAAGCATTAATCAAGGAAAATTTATATATAAATTTTATGCAAAACACAGTTACTCCATTCCCTTTACCTCTGCATTTCTGATGAGCAAAAAAGTCACATGTACATTGGTTAAAATTTTGAAGGTGCTGAGTACTTATCTGCTGGTATTGTGAAGGGAGCACACATTAGCAGTGACCTAATTCATAAAGGAGCCACAAAAGCTCGTCAGAAGATTCAACCCGAAATTTCCCCTGTTACTGTCGATCCTCGAATTAAGGAAGGTCTTAAAATAGCCCATGAAGCATCTGGTGTAGCTTTGAAAGCTACAGGATATTTAGGTAATATGCATTTTATTTTAAAAGATTTCTCTAGATTCAGAGTTACATTGTACATAATTAGTTGTATGTTTCTTACACAGAAAGCTTATTAGTTTTATATTTCTAGAATATGATATAATACTTTTATTGTGTTATTGTTTGTTTCTGCATAGTTATGTATTACACTTGAAATAATTAATATTTGTATTTATGAGTATTCATGTTAAAAGGGAATATATAAAGCAACATCAACTATTTTACTATAATATACATAACGCTCAATATATCTTAATATACTTAGAAAAAAAAACTGTTTTAAAATCATTAGATTTTAGTTTCAAATTATTGCTTTTTATTGGATCAGTAATTCTATATTAATAAAATAATTTTTGATCTTCAAAGATAAGACATATGATTAAAACTTTTACTAAAACATCATAAGCATTAATTTTTTCTACCTTTTTAAATAATTGCTTTATGTTTCAAAATTATACAGTGAGGAAATTAGGAGATTTGACTCTTGCTCTTGGTGCACATATTGCTCCTCATATTCGAGAACAGGGAGCAAAACTTCTTACTTCAACATTTAAAAGTGATCCTAAAGAAGCTCAGGATACCATAGATGGTGTTCTTACAGTTGCAGCTGGTGGTGTACAAGGTAATATTTATATATTACTATAATTTTTAATTTTTGTGCAAAAACTAAATGTTACTTGTAAATAAGATTTTATTGCTAAGAAAATTAATATTCCTCCCTTGAGATTTTCAGCTATATATGTATAGTATTTGGATGATATAATGATTTGTTACCTGCACCTTATTAATGGTTAATTTTGAAATTTTTTATTTTATGTCCTTGACATTTCAATTCTAGTATTTGAATTTATAAATACAGTACGGTTTTATAATTTCATGTATTTTTAAAACTGTAAATTAAAATCTATTTGAAATTTTTTTCAAAAAATACATTTGCAAATAGTGTTTGAAAAAATTCTCAAGGATCTACATAACTGAAAAATGTTCATTTTAAATTTGATTCCTTGAACAAATTTTAATTAGAAAAATATCTGTAGTTTTTGAATTCATAGACTTTAAGAACATGAAATGAATGATCTCTTTTCATAATCAACTCTATAAAAGTTTTAATAATGGTTATGCATATTTTTACTGAACTGTATCTATGATGCTATCTAGATAAAATTTTGTTTGTAGTTTTTGTGAGAGTTCATAATAAAATAGTATTTATAATTATTTTTGGGAGTGAAAATTCAATATTTTAATTTTAAAACTGACTATAATTTTTCATTTACAATAATGAATAAATGCTTATTAACTATGTATTTTTTAATTGCGTATATATACAATAAAGTGCTTCATTATTCAAAAAACATCAAAATATAATTTTATATAATTTATGTGGAACATTTATCTTGCTTGAATCAGATTTTATTTTTATTTGTAATCACATTTTATTCTATGCTTGTATTTAATTACTTTCTAATTCTTAATAATATAATTTTATGTAAAATGATTATTTTCTGTTATGCCATGTACCAGTATAATCAGCTATTTACCTCTTGGCATGATGGCAACACATTGTTTTGAAATGAATAGTGACATTTAACAAATTTCTGTTTATTGCTTGCTACTAGACATTCATCTCAGAAAGTTGCTGGCATTTGTTTAATTCTTTCTTCACAAATTAAAATTGTTGTTTTTGAAGGGAGTCATTAGTCTTGTCTTAGCTATTTAGTTTCCCAGGTGAGGACAAAATTGTACTTTTTCTTTTAGTTGAACAAAATACAATTTGGACTACTGACTCAGTATCATCTATGTGAAAGAAATATATTTTCCATGTTAAAATATAGTAGATGAAGTTATTATTCAAGAAATATGAGGCTGAGCTCAATCAGTATTCACTAGATTAATTATCTCTCAGGCCGCAGTAGCCTAGTGGTCAAGGTAACAGACTCAAGGCCAGTGTGTCATGAGTTGGAGCCTAGTATCTCTGAAAACCTGCTGTGCAAAGGGGGGCTGATGCACATTAAAATATGTCGAGGCTCAAATGTCCTTCAGTTGGTGTGGTGGGGAAGTTAGCAAAGGGGGTTGTCATCCTCATCACTTGACATGGTTCAAAATTATGAGGTCTGTCGCCAAAAGCCCTGGAGTAGCTGAATAATGCAACATTATATTTCACTCAATTAACTGTCTCTGAAAATCTGAATAATTTTCAAGATTTTGATTAATATGATGCTGTATTATCTGATGAAGAATCTGGATAAAATAGAATTCTAGGAAGATATTTTTTTTAT
>BMAV01001116.1:117954-185638 GCA_019973955.1 Trichonephila inaurata madagascariensis
TCATATCCTGCAAATAGTGTTTTAAGCTATTCGATTATGGATTAATTGAACTATTTGCTCTGGCAATGAATAGAAAAAGAAATAACTTGCTCCTATAATTAATCAATCCTCTTTGGAACTGAAAACAGGATCAGTAAGACTGAATTTAAATAGTTTTAAATCCTTTTTATTAATAATTTGTGACAGTAAATTAGAAGTTAACGTGTTCAAAATAAATTAATCTCTTTTACACTTTTTTATCCAATTCATAAATTGAAACTGTATTTATATTAACAGCTGCACATGACAACTGAGTCAGACAAGTTTAGTCTTTAAACATTAATGTGAGAATTAAATCTCTTTATGCCTCATTTATCAACCGTTGACTCAGAAACAAAAGAGGCTTTTGTATATCTGTCAAACAAAATTGTACATCCATGACCTTCACCTGCCAGAAACAGTGTCTGGTGTAGTTGGTTGAATCAAAATACAATGACCATGAATTGTGTTGAAAGATATATTTACTAATTAGTTTCCTGTCAAAGATTGTTCATTTACTAAAGAATTCAGAACTACAACCTTAGTTCCTTTAAAATCTTCATAAATTTAAATAATATACCTATTTTTTTTAAAAAAATAAACTTTACAGGTTATTTAATAAGGACAGTTCTTTATATGATGATGGCCAAAACAATTAAAGTACAGTAAATTTTATGAATTACATTTTTTCTAGACCTAATATTTAAATACTTTAATTTTTAACATTTGGTGAATTCATGAACACCATTACAAGTGAAGCATTTTATGATTGTACAGTTTTAAATTCTAAGAACAGTTGTACTTCCATTTGCACATTGCTATTAAGTATTTCTAATTATAAAGATTTTTAAGGACAGTTTAAAGATTTTATGTTTGAATATAGTCACACACACACAATATATTAGTTACTAAGAAAGATAATTTAATTACTAATGATTAATTATCTTCCTCATCACATCTCATGTTGAAACCTGGTAGCTGTTTAATAAACTGCAGTATGTTGATGGTTTATGTAATGCTGCAAACTCTCTCTTAATTCGATATTGATTGTTGGTTCAACACAATACAGATTTTACTCAACTTTAATTAATTTTTTAATGAATGAGATTTCACTTCATGCAGACATTAAAAAAATGCATACCCAGATATATGCTACTTCCAAAGACCATTATTTTCAATTAATTGTGTGGAGAGATTCATAAATTTTTCACTGCAAGATTACAAGCTGCATACAGCAAATGGAACTTCTTTGGTTCCATGTTAGATGATTTGCTGTCTAAAGCAAATTGGAATGGATTGAAAAATTAACCATCCTAATACTGTTTCAGTCATAAAGAATATTTTTATATTGAGTGCTGGTCTAGATCAAGCAATTTAAAATAAACAATTCAACAAGTTTTTAAACTTGTTGGAAAAAGGAAAAAAAATTAACTGAATTCCAAGAGCAGTAGAATCTCTTAAAAGTTATAAAAATAATCAAATCTTTTCACGCATTTAAATTGTTTAATTTGTATGGTTTTTGTGATGCATTTCAGCTGGATCAGATGGAATTGATCATCAAGTCAATATTATGGTTGCTAAAATTAAAACTACTTCTATAAAGCAAATTTTCATTTGCCTGCTTGAGCTCCTTGCTGCTGTTTTTAAGGTATTACCCAAGTACTATACCATTTCTTTTCATACCAGGACATTCATCAATTAACATTACCTTGGCTAGCTTCTCACTCTCACAAATGGAAGCTGCTTGTTATGAAACAGAATTTTGAAACTTTGGACATTATTCCATAATAACAATAGTACAATGTTCCAAAAAACTAAAACCTGCAGACAGCATTAAGAGCTATATTTATCCTGGTATGTATAATAAATGACTATAATCCTTAACTTGAACCTAAATAATAAGCTAGAAGATATTAAGATAGTATAAAACAAAGTAGATTTGCCACAGCAGTATATTTGTGAACTATAGATATTTGTGAACTGCAGTATATTGTGATATAACAGCAATAGTTATGGTTAAGATGGTAGTCAAGCTTAATAATTTTAAGAGTACAGCACCTTTCTCAATATTTGCCTGAGAAATTAAGAATTTTGGAATAGATGAGAACTCATTGCTATCAAGAGTGCATTGGAAATTTTCCTTTCGAACAGCTTCCAAGATTCCAGCGGTATTATCTTCACAGACTCAAAATCTACGCTGCAAGCCATCCAGAAGGGCAAGTGCCAAATTAGCCACAAAATCATACAATCCAGTGACAAAATCTTCACAAAAAAGAGATCCTGCATGTTACAATGGATACCAGCCACATAAATATCCTTGGTAATGAGAAAGCCGATGAACTTGCCAAAGAATCCAGAGCTTGCCCCCAATCATCTAACCTCTCGACCCTCTTCGACGCCAATGCAGTTGCCAGTTGAAGACTAATCAACGCTTATTTTTAAATATTCCATCCCAGCTCTCGATAGTAACCGTATATACAATAGCATAGATCATAACTAGACTTAGAACAAAGCATGTAAAAGGAATGAAGTCTCAACTGATGGACAAAGAAGTTACACAAATCATTGCCCAAACTGCCCTAATGTTTAACTGTCTCCACAACATATCCTCAGTTGCCCAGAAATTCAAGCCAGGCTTTTCAAGATCAGCCCAGAAGACTTGATCTTCTCTGATAAAGCTGTTGAGGTTGCCGAAGCTGTCTTCGAAGCTATCTGAAGCTTTTTTTTTATCAATCTGCACATCATGGACACGCCAACAACAACAGATTCAAATGTTGCTGTTTTTAATAAAATACCAATAATGCTATTACTCATACTTTTTTATTCATTTTTGTTTTCGATAATTTAAACTTAAAATTTTAGTCCATCTGTGTAATAAACATGATTGAAATTAGTCTCTATTTTACAAACTTTTGATATTATTTATTTTTTACATATGTTTATATTGTATCATGTTGTATCTCATTTTTACAAATATCAATATGCAGTATACATTATCATATATTTCAGACTTTAAAACATAAATAGAAAATTATTCATGAAAATAGTATAATTTCTAAATGCACTTAAGATATCAATTTTCTTCCATATTTAATTCTGTTATGTTTCTATAGGTTTTTCTACTATTTACATGGGATTGGAAAATGCAGCTAGAATATTAGCAAGTAGTCTTAGTTCTGAGACCGTAAATATCGTTGGACATAGGTAATATATTGGTAATTTTTTTTAAAACTGAGATTTTAGCTTTTCTTTCATTTTTTTTTTATTTATTAATTATTATTATTAAATTTTAAGATATGGAGATGAAGCTGGTCAAGTGGTTGGAAATGCTGTTTTTGCCATAGGAAATCTTGCTCTTACTACCCATAATGTGCACTCCCTTGGTGTCAAATCAATTGCTAAACGTACAGCTAAAGATGCTGGTAAAGCCGTCCTGAAAGATTACGCTGAGCAAGTTGATCTACCGAAAAAATAAAGTGAAAAGTGTTTACTGTGTACTGAATTTGTTACTTATGTAATGGAGGTGGTCTATATTATTTCATATTTTTTAAAATATTAGTTATTTTATGTCATCCATTTATTGTGTTCTTTGGAGAGAAAAAAGAGCAATGTTACTTTTCTACCCTTCAAATTTCAGAGTTTGACATAATTTTGTAGAGAAGCATCATAAAAGTTTCTATTCTCATAAATAGCAAAAAAATTATAGGTATGATTTTTTTTGTAATTTAATAAACATTGAAATTTCTTTCAAAGTGATAATTATTTAAATAATTATATTTTGTTCTCATTTTTTTATGTATGGAGAAAAATACTTCATCTTAAAATAACTAAGAACATTACTTTAAGATTACATATATATTTGCTTGAATCATAATGTTCAACATTATATGTTTATTCAGATACACATTCATTCTGTTTGACATAAATTTTTCTAACTTAATATTCCAAATAATTTGTGAGTGTTGTATTAAATAATTATTTAGTTCTTTGAAAGTTTAATAAACATGCTTATGTATGATTATATATATCCTTTGCAATAATGTAACTCAAAGCTCAATGTTTAAAAATATTTTATAATATGGTAACTTTTATTTTAATAGAAATGTCATTAAATTATGATGTATATTAGTTATCGGTTTTTTGTGACATTTGCAGGGTATATTAGAATGTAGATTATACTGCATTTTATATTGAGCTTAATTGGTCAGTGCAAATCTATATTTTATTTTCATTTGTATTATGAAATGAAAACTGTTTTATAGTTTTAATTTTGTTTCTATTCAGCACTTAAAAGTAATTTAAATAACAGAATATAATATGTGAAGTAGTGTATCATGTAATAAGATTGAATTGTGAATTTTGTTGAATGAAAAAAAGAGGGGAATTGTTTTGCAAATTATGATACTTGAAGTTTTGACATTTTTTTTGCATAGTTAT
The DNA here is from genome assembly GCA_019973955.1 of Trichonephila inaurata madagascariensis. Lineage (NCBI taxonomy): Eukaryota > Metazoa > Arthropoda > Arachnida > Araneae > Nephilidae > Trichonephila > Trichonephila inaurata. The sequence continues at coordinate 122,410 of BMAV01001116.1, forward strand.
TTACTTTAGATCATGTACTAAATAATCATTGTTTAATGTTGACATTATAGCTGCTTACAGTTTTATTTTAATACATGTGATTTCTTAAAATTACTTATTATGAATAAAAAATATTTCTGTAAAATGTGGTAGATTTAGAACAAGAAATCATGTTTTATATGATATGTCTAATTATATAGTTATTCAATGCATTCACAAACGATTTTATAAAATAATTGATAACTTTATCATAAATTAACATATATTTACAAAATTTAGAATAAAATTATTATAAATGCAATTTATATTTAAAACTAAAATTATTTTTTTAAAATAATTCGGTAACTACTTGCAGATATAATCTTTTTTATTTCTTGCTATAAGTAAAATAATGAAATGCAATCATGACAAATTTCATGTACCACTCCAATTTTGGTTTTAAGATGTGATAATTGAGCTTAGAAATTCCATGTACTCTTATAAAAATGTTTTAGGTAGCTAATAATTATAAAACTACAATTTTGTTTGAATTTTGGTATATTTGTGTCATGTGAATGAATTTACTCACATTTTTTATGCTGTTAGAATATCAATTTTATTGCATTAATAAAAGTGATTTTTAATATTTTGGCACTTTCTATGTTGTATTTATATTAAAAAATTTTTTGATGAGAACAACTCATCTGATTATGGTTTATTCCAACATGTCAGCACCTATGGCATAGTAAAAATGTAGACACATTTTTTATTTACGACCCATTATCATAAAAAAATCTGTGTATAAATTTAAACTGATTTCCTTTGATGGTTTCTCTTCTTCTAAAATTGTAAGCAAACTGCAATAAATAAAATATTTTTTTGTAAAGTTTAAAAAATAATGCTTTTATTTATTAAAAATCCAATTAAATCAAGTTAAGTTTCCCAATATCTTACAAATTCTTTACTTCGAGTTGAATGTTTGATTATCTAATAAATGGACATATTTATGCAATCCATGTAAATTGATGCCACATTAATTCATTTGGATATATATAAAATTTATGAATTTATTTTGCCTTTAAAAGAAAAAAACGAAGATTTTTAAATTCTTTTTACAATAAAAAAAACAAAGACTCATGAACAAATTAGCAATAAATGATGAAAGATAAAAAAATTATAGCATTCTTTTAAATAACAGAAAATATTTTTAAATTTAATACAAAATCATTTGTAGATTAGTAAAATCCTTATATCATTTGTTTTATTAAGATTTATGCATAAAAATGGCATCATAATTTTTCTTTTCAAAAAGATCAGATTTCCTGCCATTAATAATAGAAATAGTGCTTTAAAAACAACTTAAACAATAGATTTCTTCTGTCCATAATCTATATGTAATCTTAATTGAAATATGTGATAAATAGTGAAATTTTTTTATAATACATTATCCAGGTTAATAAATTTTAGAATTTTATATATTAGCACACATTTTTTAAAGTATTTTGAAATATTTTTTATGATGAAAGAAAAGTCTTACTTCATTTCTATTTCATGCAACAGCTGTTCTGCTTTTTCAGAATCTTCTTTAAATAACTTTTGATAAGAACTCCAAGTGCTAAAATATCCCATGTAATCAGCTAGTGAACTCTTGGTCTTTTGGACTAGACTTAATCTACAAGAAAAATTTATTAACCCTTTAACTGTCAAGTTACTTTGATGATTTGGGTACACAAATTGTCAAATTTTTTTATTGCAAAAATCAAATGTTCATTTTTGAGGTCTTCAGTAACGTGCTGCCATCTATTGAATTGAGCACACATCAACTTATCCCGAGAATCAGTCGGATTTGACAAAGAGATGAAGCCGAAATAAATGTCTCCCAATATATATTCGGGTTAAACAATACGATGCACTCAAAAAAAAAAAAATATTACCCTGAGTAATACTCGGGCGTGACATTTTCGAACATCAGTGCTGTGCCCGAGATTATCTAGGGCATGACAGTTAAAAGGTTAAAATGAAATATTATCAAAATGGTTATTAGAAAAAAATGTTATTGAATGATTTGTGTGTATGTGGAAAATACACACAACATGCTTGATTAAAATTTTTTTATTTCTATTTTGAAGAGAGAAATTGATTTTTATTTTAAATAAAAAAACTACAAACATTTCAATATTGATAAACAGTTATTTTATTTTGAAATATTAAATACATATGTAATGTTTACAATAAGACATTTTCTCTTTTTTTTAAATCTTGCAATTGATTCCATATTTTATTCTATTTATACTTTTTTTTAAAAAAAAATAAATATATAAGAGTTTATTTTTATCAATAAGTTAAGAATGGCTGAATCTGAAATATTCTACCAAGCTTAATTTTTAGAATATTTATATATAAGTTTGATACATATTGCTATTTTTAAATGTTTCTGACTAAAATTAACACTGCATGAAAAAATTTACCAAAATAAGTATCGGGTTATTTGTGCAATGTAAATATTAACATATTTACAATTGTGGTTACATTTTAAGATTTGAAAAATATTTTTGGTTATAACATGAAATAAGATTTTCATAATTTGTTTAAATGTCTGAACTTGGGTATAATAGAAACTAATTACAAAGCTTATAATTTCTATTACATGTTAATGCTATTTATTGCAAAGCATTACTTATGTAGCTTTTTTATGTGCAATAGTTGAGTCTACTTTATTTTTTCAATATAAATTAAAAAATGCATTCTAATTTACTATTAGATCACTTTAGATTTAATTAATGATTAAACTTTTTACAATAGAAAACAATGAATTGTATATTTGATGTTTTTATTTTAAAAAAATATTACTAGAAAATAAATTGTGTCAAATATCGTTTTCTCCACCCCCCCCCCCTCCATGAATATTCTTTAAAGTTATATGCATTTGTTTCATAAAACAATTTAATTTAAAAGTATAAATAAATGGAATTAAAATGTACTGTAAAAATTCAATTCTTGGTTTAGTCATTAATTTTTTTAAAAATAAAAGTTAATATTCTCTACTTATCTCATTAATAAATTTATTATTCCTAGTTTTAACAACAGTTTTTTGTATGGTACTGGAATTAAAAGAACAATAAGAAACTTACACACACGAATATTTTTATATGCAATCATTTCTCTTATATTTATAATAAAAATTTCCAAAATCTATGCATGAAATGAACTGCTGATTAGATAGGAAGATTAATAAAAAGTTACAAGTATCAAAATATTGAAAGTATGTGAAGATGCTTAGTTAAATTTTTTTGTTTTTTGTTGTGGATTCTTTAAATAAACATGAAATAGCATTGATTTTTAAAAAATAAATACACAAATTAAAGTAATGAATTTTCAATTTATTTATTTATTATTGATATTATTTAAATTTTACCTATCTGCAATAAAAAATAAAATGCTGCACATTTTTTTTTTAGAATCTGAACTATAAAAGAAAAAAAATTTCATTTTAACATAATAATTACAAAAAAAAAAAAGAAAAAAAGAATACAGGGGAAATATATCAAGAGTTTATTTTCTTTAAAAAAACTTTTAAATTAAATAAAATAGAAGTTTGGGAACTCAAAGAATAATTACCTGCACTTGTCTTTGAAAGGTAAACTAATATTGGTATAATGTTCTTGAACAATATATCGTTCTTTATCCCAGTATGAACCTAGTCTTTCTTCATGTAAATACTGAATGAGAATAAACAATGTAAGTAGTTTATATACATAGTTCACATTTAAAAAGCAATTGAGTGAAATAAAATAGATTGCATCACTATCTCTTAACACAATTAGAACATATAGTACTTCATTTCTTTCAAATGAGTTATGAAGATTAAATCACAGTGCAAATTATCTTAACTTTAAAAGAAAAAAAAAAATCTTGTTTATTTTCTATTACATGGGAGAAAAAATCTATGCTTTCAATTAAAAAGGAATGTGAATCATAATATTTTACATAGGAAGAACTCTATTTACCGAAATGAAATAAAGCTAATCATGCATGTATTTTAATACAAATGTTTTGAAAATGTAACAGTAAACAAAAATTTCCAAAATTCTCAAAACATTTTTAGCGACAAACATTTAAAGGTATTCATGGGGCTTCTTTCCTTTTTCAATTTAAAACTATATTAATATAATTGATAAAACTAATTCAAATGATTTTAATCATAATTCCAAAAATACTACCCATATCTTAATATTTATAACATAAAATTTTGAAGAATTTTTTTAAGTCTTTTTAATAAGAGTTGAACTTCTATTTAAAATTTTATTCATTAATATCAATAAATATATTATTCAAATTGTAGAGTCAAAATACAGAACTTGCAATGAAAAAACATTTTAAAATTTAATAAGTCACTTATGCATTCTCCTTGGAAATACATAGTGAATGACTTTAATCATTTATGTATTAGATATATAAACAGAAACAAGTTAACAAGGTAAATCCATTGAAAGTCAAACTGTTGATTTTAATAATTAATAGAATAAAATAAACCAGAAACATTACTTGGTTAATAAGTTGATCAATTTTCTTGTCTTTATTTTCATCATTTATTTTTGGTATAGGTATCCAATAGCCATATGCAGCAATAACTCCATTTGGCTTAAGAATTCTTTGCACTTCAGGGAAAATTTCACAGGTATTGAACCAATGGAGAGATTGAGAAAAGGTTACTAAATCAACTGTTGATGATGTAGCTGGCAAAGTTTCTCCTTTTGATACTCTGCAGAAAGACACAAAATATTATGTCAGAATTATATAGAACAATGCACTACTGAAGGCTTTGATGGAACTTTAGAAGCTCAGGGAAGCACTCTGTGCTTATGAAGAAGTCAAAGGTTTTATAATCTATGATACATTAAAACACATTCTAAAATTTGTTTACATCATTCTGGTTAAAATGCTTCTGTTTTACAATTGAAATACAATATATAAACAATTTCAATTGGAGGGTTGTGATTTACTGCATATATGAGATGATCTAAATGCATATGCATGAATATTCTTCTGACTTTAAAAGTTGCCAACAGATTACCAGTAGTGAGAAAGCGATATCAATTTTTCTTTTTTGATTAAATGACAGAAAAGCTTAAGCAATGCTGTAGTATAAAATTTTTTGCAAAGCTTGGAAATTCCAAGGGACTAGATTACAGTCCAAAAGAAGACAGTGTAATGAATCAGATGTGTTCCATTTCTGAAAAGGAATTCCAGCTTTGCTACTGACAGTAGTAGAAGTCTGTGCCAGCCCTAGGGAATTATTTTGAATGAGCTTAGTGTGAGGTTCTTATATTTTAATATGAATATTAAGAATAAAGTTCAGATATTTATTAATATGTCTGCTAAGTTTTTTTTTATATTTGTAAATCATGAAAAATAAACTTTAAAAAAAAATAAAATTATTGATAACTATTTATACTGTCATTGTTAACTATTGCAGATTTACCAATTGATATTATTTCAGAAATAACAAACATGTTTTCCAAGTCAACAAACAAAACAGCAAGACATCTCCATATATTGCTCATTATCTGTATCATTAAATGCACACTTTACCTTATCTATCTAACAAATTGAATTAAACTGACAGCAAACAAGAGGTATAGTTAACATTTATATATGTATTTACTGAATTAATTAAATTTTAGCTGAATAATATTTCACAGAAAACATTAAATTATTTTAAATTTATAATTATAACAAAGTTGTGAGATATCCTTCCCAATCACAGATTTATTAAGGATCTTAAATCTTTCTATGATTTTACAAATTAAAAGTACTGATTTTTTTTTTCATAATTTTGTAAGTGAAATGTCTAATTTCTTCTTTTTTTCTTACATGAAGTGTATTTTAACAGAACTCTTGAAGTAATCTATACATACACAAACAAAGAGAAACCTTAATTCAAGAATTATAGGTGTGTCAAAATTTTAAGAACAATTTTTTTCTTCAGTTATTCTATGTTCAATTAAAGAGGTTTCTGGAATGAGACTTCAGCACATTTTACAAAAATATAATTCTTATTGATTTTAGGGAACAGTTGGAATGCAAGAATAATATTAGTACAAATTCATTAACTTTTTGTTATTACAATAATATTATTTATTTTTAAATATCTTATTAATAGCATTTAAGCAAATTCAGGTATTATGGTTAAAATAATTAAAAGATGCTTTAGAAGCATCTTTGACACTTCATAAGGTTCCAATATTGTAACCAAGATAAGATGTTTAATAATTTGTAAAACATTGCTCAATTTCTAGAACTTTTGCAAAAAATATCAAAGCATTTTGTTTTAAACATCTTGCACATAGCTTTTAAAGATTATTTGTAATTTTAATACTGTAACAATTTAAATTTGTATAAGAGAGTCTCATTTTCAAACATATTTTATCATAACACTCATGTATGTTGTTGTTACTTATGCCACATGATTGACAGTAATATTAGATCAAGGCCAATAAAATTCATTGTAGCAAAGGACTAGTTGTACACCTATCGTTAGCCCTAGCTTTGAACATACAGGTGACAGTACGATTTAGCTTGGTTCCATGCCAATTTTGAGATAACACCCTGGGGTGTCAGAGGCCTCTCCCACCTCTCTTCCCCTTCTATCAACCTCATGACAGGACTTGCGGCTTGACGGCTATTTAGAGAAACCCCATACTGCAAAGGCACTGTATATTTACAAACATTCGTGCCAAATCCAGGCATGGCAGTCAGCATCACTCTAACCACTATACCAGAAGGGTGGTACAAGATACACTCATGTATTCTCAAATCAAACAAATTTCAGTAAAGGAAGAAAGAGTACCTGAATTCAACATTGGATAAAGTGTGCATCTGCTTAGCACATCCAATTTGTGCTTCACTTACATCTATGCCTAAGACTGTTTCAAAATATGGAGATAATACAACAGTACTTTGTCCACTGCCACATCCAACATCAACAGCTTTCTTTAAAGGTATAGTTATCTAAAATTAAAAAAAAACAATAATCAAGATTCAGTTAACAAAAAAATTATAGTTAACAAATATTTGTTAACTAATATGTGCTCACATCTTGTTACTTCAATAAAGAATTTTCAAAAAGCATTATATTAGGTAAATTTTTATAATGAAAATAATACAGCAAATGCTTTAGCTGTGTTTGATTCTTAATATATCTAGTAAAGATGTACTTTTATTGGACGTAAATTAAAATGAAACAATACTTGTTCATGATGATTTACATTCAGATTTCATATCTATAATGATAAAGCTGAAACACATAGAGAAGTTTGTCATTTTTTAAAGTTACTTTTGTTGTTTCAACCCCTGATTCAGTAAATTCTAAGTAAAAAATAATTGATATCACTTCTGTCAAACTAGAATGCACTGTCTGAATCCTGCGTCTGTTCCAGTTTCAAAACAATTTTGAAGACAAGATAAAAGAATATATAATAGCGAATGTATAATTCCATTTGTGCAAAATAATCACAAGGATATTATTTGTTAGCTGTTTTAAATGATTTAGAATATTTTAACAGTGGTGTAACATGAAATATTAGGGCTCCCTCTGCAAAGTCTGATTTTGGGTCCCTAGCTGGATATTACAAAGGTACATACTTGGTGTCTGCCAGGCTTGGCCCCCCCCCCCCAGGGGTTCAGGAGTGTACATTACACCACTGATTTTTAGTTAAGATGTGCCTGTTTTTTATTGGATAGAAAAATCTTTAGTGATAGGGAAGCTGAGTGGTTAGTGCATCACGCTTCCACAACACAGGTCGGAGGTTCAAACCCCGGGCTGGGCAAGGTTGACTCAGCCTTTCATCCCTTCATTGAGTCAATAAATGATTACCAAACTTGCTTGGGAACTTAAAAACACTGGGGGTTTTGCATCAGACTGACCACCTTATCGGAACATTTGCTCATGCACCTCAGGGCCCATGGTTGCATATACTAAGTTGGACAAAGTAGGCCTTGGCCCTCATGGACTGTTGTGCCACTGAGTTAAGTTTAAAATCTTTAGTAGCATTATAGAAACCTGGTTTAATAGTTGACATAAGAAAAAATGAAACAGTAATTACATGTTCTTATTTGTTATTATCACATTTTTTTTTAATATGACTATAGGAATAAAATAGATTAAATCAATAGCAAAATAAATAAATTAATTAATAAAAGTAACATTTCATTGTACCATGTTTTTCTAACATACATAGAAAATATTACTAATATTTATATAAAAAATTCAGCTAGATAAATTGATGTTTTAGTTTTAAAGATGAGTTCTAATAATGTTTTTTTAATGAATACTTTTAAATTTTAGAACATTAATTTTAGATATCTGTAGAGAGTTCTGCATGTTATCAAATTGAAATCCTAATACAACAATAATTTGAGAAAATCATTAACTTCTTTTAATATCTGTATTCAGACATACTTTTACAATAATGAAATTATTGCTAAACATATTGTTAAAACAATGTTAACAGTTAAAATCTTATTTATTTTCAAGAACATCAACTCTGTGTCTTTTTACTATTTCAAGGCAGATATGCCATAGTTCAATGGTAACTATATTATAATAAATTCTATTTTTATGTGAAATTTTCCTACAAAGTTTTGAATTTATGATATTTTATAATAAATCTAGCAACTCCAAAAGTTCGGATTGTTTGCGAGTAGGTGAAGAAAAATGTTTCAAGTGAAATTACCTAATCATTTGTTAATTACAACACAATTAATGATACCACAATAATGATCAGCACAGAACCAAATCTGTGATAAAGATCAGATAACTATTTGAGACATTTGAATTCAGTTTTAACTAGTAGGATGATTTTTTTTCATTTCCTTTTCAAAACTTTCATCTGATTCTGATGCAAAGAAAAATTCCATGAAATTCTAGTTTTAAATTTAAATGAAATATTATTTTGAATAAAAATTAATTGTGCTTATTATGAGTTTACAAATTAAATTTTAAAAGAATAATGCCATTGGGTAATATCACAAAATTGAAAAAATTTAAGTATGACATTGCATTTAAAAACTGAAGTCTAAATTTTTACAGTAGTTCATAAGCTCCAAAAATGTCAAGTGATATTTTTGTATAATTGACTTAATGTAGCATTGCTTTTAAAAATAACAATTGCTAATAATATCATTTTACCCAAGTTATGTCGTATTTTCTATTATATTCAATTTTTGTATGCCATTACTATAATTAAATATATGGAGCATATACTCTTTGCCATAAAATAGTGAATGTCATCACAGAAGAAGAAAAAGATTCAATTTCAAAAGTAAAATGATCTAATTTAAATCTTTTGGTCAAAAAGCTAATCTTTCGAAAGAAACATCTCCAATGTAATTTAGTGATTTTCTATTTCGCCGGCACAGGCGAAAAAATCGCCAAAAATGATACAACTGACGCCAAACTGTATATATCATCTGGAAACTATTGGAAATATTTTAAGTGATATTAAAATATTTCTCCTTGAGAAGGAAAATATTCTTATAGCTGCATTTATTAACAGTTTTAATTTGTGTATTGTCGCCAATAAAGTCAATTTGGCGCGATTTACGCCGGCGAAATGGAAAGGTACTTAAAATTCGAATGTCATTTTATTGTTACAAAAAGTTCCTTGGAGATGTACAATACCTTACTCTTAAGATATGTTACAATAGAATTTATAAATGATTCGGGGGGATTGAGGCGATATTTCGCATACAGCTCAGCATGCTTAACTCCAGCAAACAGAGCAGACGTCATCTTCAAAACATTGAGAGTGCATTTCACTTTCGGTTTCCTCATAATGCTCTATTTTTTTTAAAATTTTTTTAAAAATAATAATGTATTTTTTAACAATAAAAATTTCTCTTCATGTTATTTTAATTATAAATATTTATGACTTATTTAATATTTAATTGAAGTGAGTGATTCATTTTAGCAAAAACGTTTTAATATTATATATAAATATGTTAGATTTTCAAATCTGGCAGTCTCGTATTCTTAAGTTAGTGACGTCACGGCAAATCTTCAGTAAAGAAATGATTGTGTTTATTATGTCTTGTGCTGTGACGTAAAAAAATTTGACAAGAGTGTCCGGGAAATAAAAGTTTGTCACATTTTCTTCTTAGGCGTGACATATAACATACCTTAGAAAGATATCTGGACTATTTGTAATAGATTTTATGCCATAGATGCGACGACCATCGCAAACATCTGGAATCGGACGTTTATCATGGGTGAGAAAAAAATCGTTTAATTCTTAGTAATGATTCTTTTCTTGTGATGGTTTTTGTTTCCATTAAGCATTAAGAAAAATAAATCTTAATGATTTGTTTTTAGAAATGAGCCGGCATTAATATATTTTTATACTTTAAATTAATTTTTTGAATACATAAGTGTAATTTCTCAAATCTTTTCCTAATTACTAAATATTAATCGCTTATTTTTTTTGTGGAGAGTTCCATTTTACAGGAATTAAACTCAGCTTGAACGATTTGGTTGGAATTTACTTCTGTAAATGTGTTAACTTCTCCTTTTTACTAACAATATGTCAACTGCTATAACCAAATCGATTCCATTTATACCATTTTGTATAAAAACTATTTACAGCAGATAATGTAGAGTATTTTGCTAATTGTATTCCAGTATGAATTATTAACAATATCACTTTAAAAATTTAATGATATTTATATGTATTGTTTTAAATATATATAACTTGCTGTCATTATCTTTGAATATCAAACATTTATTAACGATACTTAACATTTTTCCCGGAAAATATCAGTTAGAAAAAACTGTATTGTAGTACTCTCTTAATCTTGCAATGAAAAGCTAAAAATACTTTGTATTTCATTTCAATTTTCATATGATTATTTTAACAGAATCTAGGATATAGTTCTGATTTAAGTATTAGAAAAAAAAAATTTGAAAATATTTGGGTCCTTGCGTGTTATCCCAACAATTGTCAACATTCAAGATAAGTTGACAACCCCAATTTCGCACGTGTTGTATGTGCTTAATTGGCAATCATTTGCTTCGTTCCATTTAATGATATGTATAGGTTGCGACAATACATGTAATTACCAGTATTAGAAGTGTAACATTGAAACTGTGTAGTTGAAATGAAGTATAGAATACACTTATGGGAACTGGAATCAGCAGTTAATGTTTTTGATAATATTTTAGGATGACTTTTAAAAAACTTATGGCTAAAGGGTAAAATAGGTGATCAGTTAGCAAAGGTAATTTTTTTGTGTCAAGAAGTGGTCACCAAACTATCGATATGTATCAATAGTAATTCCAATAGATTACAAAATAGCATTTTCAAAAGAAAGATAACTAGGTTCTTATGTATTATTACAACCTATTGAGAACATATGAAATGAAGCATCTAGTTGCCAATTCAGTGTGTATGACACATAAGAAATCGGGGTTGGCAACTTGGCGAGTTATTAATAGAGTTTTGATAATATGTAAGTACCAAAAAACAATATTAAGGAGAAATAAAAATAACAATACTTTTAAAATTATCAATTATAGATTAAAATAAAGTAATAATCTGATTTTCTTAAAAATTAAACTGAAGGATAAAAAATTCAACTTAAAAATGAAAAAAAAGGCTTACTATAGAAGTTCTTCTGAAAGAAGATAAATTCTCTTAGTACTCTCAAGAAAAAGTTAAACAATTCGTTTGGATCACAAGATTTTTCCATTTTTCTCCACAAATTAAGAAGAATTAATCTCCACAAGTTAAGAATTGATCTGATATTTACACGTATTATTCATGGAAATTTGAAGCATACTCCATCACTCGAAACCTTTATAACCAAATGTACATCATCCCTGTGGATTATACATTTGATATTTGCAGCAATTAACCCTTTATCCATACATCATTGTATCATGGACATTTCTCCCTTTTATTTCAAATCGTGAAAAACCTCAAATCAAACTTCTCAGACATACTGTTCTGGATAAATTGAAGGAAAAATTGCAAAAGAGAAAAAAAAAAATAGACGATAGAAAAAATTAAGAAAAATTTGTAATCCTGCAATATGAACAATCTTCAACAATGTGATAATTCTAAACAAAAATCAATAAGTTATATTTCTTAAAGAACAATTAAATTGTTTATCTGAAAATCACTAGTCTTTTAAAATAACATCTGTAAATTTTAAATAACAAAGAGCATTTTAGCACAAAAAAAACAAAAACATGTGACCTTATTGGAATAAGATTACATTTCAAAGTACAAGGATTGCCAAACTAAGCAGTCTGAATGAATTCATTATCTTGTCGTAAAATCTAGATAAGCAATGCCAAATCCATTGATTACCTATTCTACAAACAAACTCATTGTACAAATTAGCTAGAAAGTTTGCTTGAATTGCATCATTTTACCAAAAATAACCAAATTAAGCATAAATTCTTCATACTTTAACCTTAAATGTTATCTAATGATTTCTAGATGCACAACTATTGCTTTTGTTTGAGCTACAAATCAGTCAATGATATAGATGCCATGTTTCTTCTGGTACTGCTGCTGTATGGATGTAGAGTAGGGACTTGGTTTTTTTGAACCCCAGTGTCGTATGATGAGTGACATTAAATGCTTTAAAAGAATTTTTTACATTTCATTTGATCATATACATATTTATAGATCAAATATAATCAAGAGACTTATAGAAGTAAATTTAAAGTATTGTTTTTTTTTTAATAATTAGGTTAGAGTGATGGATAAAGGGTATCTTGGCAGTCTCTAAAGTAAATCGCCAATTTATCGATTATTGTTCAGAATTATGTATTCGTCAAAGCTAAAAATTTTCTAATGTAAAATTAAATTTAAATAGCTTTAAAGTACAATTATTAAATTTTAATAAAATAAAGGAAAGTATGTAATGAGATTAGAATTCCACCATACTTAAACAAATCTTGAAAATGATTTGAACATATATATATTTTCTTTCTTAATTCTTTCAAAGGGAGATAAACATTGTAAGAGCATCACTGTTGCTCTGGGTTTCTGGTGTTATACATCTTTTGCTCTATGAACTCGGGAAATGTATAAAATGTCGTTTGTCACATTTCTCTCTAAGACATCAATTTTAAAACAGTGAAATCACAGTTGGTTTTTAAACCCACATATTCTTCATCATACAAATAATTTTAAATGAGCCAAATATAAGTGGTAGCCATCTTCATTGAAGTTCAGATGTCTTTTCGAGATAAATGCTGGTAACTTGCTTCAAATAAAAAACGGCAAATCACAAGTGAATTGAGGCACTTATAATGTAGTTAAATTTGTCATATCTGGGACATTTTTTTTCAAAACAACTATTACTATGATAATAAGGAATTGATTGATCAAATTTCATTTGTTGATTTGTTTCATTGATATTAATGTATTTTCCTTGTAAAATTAAAGAATTATTCAAAGGGTTTTAACCTGTTTGGATGTAACTGGAGAGGAATTGTATGTTATGATTTATATAGAGATACAAAACATACAAGGCATATGTTAATGGTTCCAGTATGAAATAAGAGAAAAGTCACTTACAAAATAGGCTTGAAAATGTTAACCTATGTTGTTACTGTGTCCTTCTGGAAATGGAAGGAAGGATAGTTGCCAGAGCCTGAGACAGGTTGGACTTCTCGGTTCCACCTCAATTTTGAGGGAGAACACTCTGGGGGTGGTCTGTGATCTCCCACCTCTCTTCCCCTTCCACCAACCTTACGAGAGGACTCGATAGCTATTTAGAGTACCCCCATGCCACAAAGGCACTATTCATTTACAAACATCCATATCTTCTCCATGGATTCAAACCCAGGGCCTACGTACAGTCAGCATCATTAACCACTATACGGGTGGACAGCATGTTAACCCATGATCTATGTATGTACTTTGTGATCTCATTCATTTTATTTGCTGAATGAATTGCCTTTGACAACATTTATGGTTTTTGTCTTCTTCAGTGTTTACTAAGAATTATATTCATTTTCTGCATCTCCTTATTGATGGGATAATTTAAAAATTAATGTAACTTTTTATGTGCGGTTTATTAGTTAGACAAGATTGAAATGTAGAGTGAAAACAATAAGGTCTCTGAAATTACATTTAAAAAATTTTATAAAAAGTTCAGTATGTGAATAGAGGATTACTCTAGATATGTAAAACTAAAGATGCAACAAATTTTTAACTGGGCAGCATTTGCTCTTTTAAGTTAGTTTATTTAATTTTGGTGTGGGATAATCTTAACTAATTAAACTAATACAATCTTGTAAATTTATGATTAGCAAATCCTTCTGTTATTCAATAAAGTTATCAGTTTCTTAAATTCAGCTAGACTGAAGTGGGCTTTAATAAATATAGTAATGAGGTTGCAGTATTAGCACAAGAGCAGAAATCTAATATTGATGTTAACATAGAATTTCCCTCTTTAAAAGGCATTGAAAAATTTTTTTTTTTCATTTTGAATGTATTCATAAGCACAAATCAAATATTCAAAATTATTTAAATTTGAATTTTACATTGAAAATGTAGATACTGCTTTGAATTCTGTTGTAGAAAATTTATCTCTTTAACTGAATGTAACATTAAATTTCTAACTGTAATGAGGAATATGTTTAAAGATTACTTAAAAAAAATCGTGTAAATTTTAATATTTCCTTGCAAGTTTCTAATGGCAATGTAATATGTAGGAATATATCAATGATGTAGGTATTATAAGTTAATGGTGTGCAAACTCATTGGTAATCTACATAATTGAATTTTCAATTGATGATCCTTTGAAATATTTAATATTTTTTAAGAAAATAGCTTCATTTCATTTTTCAAGTTTTCTATATCCTTAAAAATGTATTTTACTTTGTTAGCTTTCAGTTTCAACAAACAAGTTTCTTTCAGATAAAAATAATTCAATCTTGCATAAGATCTATGTACCCAGAGAGATTAATTTAGATTTACTTGCATATAAGAAAGAGATTTTAAATTATTTTGACAGATTACAACATGCGATTGGCTAATTATTAGCTATTTCATATAAAAATGAATTCATATTGTCAAGTTTTCCTTTACTTAGAAAGAACTTTTCTTTGTTATTCATTTATTTGACATTAAACATTTGACACACAAACACAAAAAAAAAACTGAATTTAATGGACGCTTTCTCTTCCTGTTACTGTTGAAAAGGGAGGAGAGCCTTGAGCATTTTTGGAACAAAGAATCAGTATATACTTCTTGGAAAGACATTTGTTGATGTCTTCCAGGTGTAATAATTTAAGAGCTTGAATATTTTTATCTTTTTTTTAAAAAAAATTCATGTATTAATTTTATTTTTTATTTTTGGTACATTATTTTAGAAAACAAAAGATTTTATAGGGTGAGGTTGCATGTGGCTCAAATTAAAAGGTGTGATGGCAGCATCAGCGTAGCTACTGCCATATCACTTATACTACAGGGTCACTACTATCACCCCCACACTACAGGGGCCACAACATATGTAAGCAAAACAATCGTAACATGTTAAGGTGTCCCAAAAAAGGGCATCTAAGAAATTTTGATCCAGGCCCCACGTAAGACTAACTATACCAGTGGATGGCAACTTTGCCTTAAGAACAAGGCCTGAGCTACATCAGGCATCTTTAAGTATTAGTTATTAGTATGAGTGACTTTTTATATAGACAGTCAGTATTTACAACTATGTATGTGTAATTTTTTTTAAAAAATTGCATTTGGAGAGAAATTGATAGTAGAAAAAATTCAGCAGTCTTAACCATTATATGTATGCTTTTGTCTGTGTAAAAAGTTTGTTAAAATTATAAATTGATTTGTGTAGATCTATAATGAATTTGAGGTTTTCAAGGTTCTTATTTTATGTGATGTTCAATGTGAAATTTTTCAGCTCCTTTGTTTTTCACTTGATTGTGATTCATAGCTATGAGGTACATCTTTGTGATTCTTCATGTTTTAAGCCAAACTGAATGTTTCTTTAATGCTGCACTCTTTTTTTTTTAAAAAAATGTGTATACTTACTTTACCAATGAATTTAGCTCTGGTTTTTCAGTCATAGCGTGAATACACATGACTTTTTAGAAGTCTAAAGAGGATTAAGTATAAAAACTAATATAGAAAATATTTATTATATAATTTAAAAATCATTGTTTCCAAAGATTATCATAGTAATGCTTTCAGTGATATAATATTGGTTAAAGTAGTAATATCTTTTTGAAAAAAAAAATTATTTTTGTAACTTTTTACTTTTTATTGCTATAATTTGCTTATACACAGCATTTAACTCTTAAAGTTTCATTGAGTATAGTTTTCAAGCTCTAAAAATATTTAAAACAGCTTTAAAAAAAGATTAATGTTTAAATTCTTACATAGTGTATGATTCATTAATGAGTATTATAAATATTTTATAGTGTTTTCTAGGGATATCTATTTCACACATTAGTATACCATTGCAGCAGAATTATTGAAGGAAAAAGTAGAGACAATTTTAAAATTGTGTGATAGTTAAAATTAAACACCTGAAAGTTTGATGTGCAGTTTAATGGAGCTCCAAAATGAAACCTTGAAATGCATAAAATCCACAGACTCGATAAATGAACACTGAAAAATTTTGAGCTGAAAAAACCAGTAAAGAAGGGAAACACTCTTTTCCAAAGCTTACTAAAAAATAATTGAGTTGGAGTTGAATATTCAAACAGTTTTTTCCCCCTAACGGCAGATTATGAACAGTTATTAACAGAGTTCATCAATCAACCTAGTACAATCACCAAAGGCTGATATCTCTTTACAGCGTCACCATATTGATAGATACCTATCGCCGCAGGTAATTTTGATGCCCAGTTTTTTCCCTAGAGGGAGGCACCTAAGCTCTGACGATGCAAACCTGTACTAGGATTTAATTTTGCCCAGTGCACCCCCCTAGGGATCTTTTGCATGCAGCATAATCATATGACATGGCCGCTGTCCATTTTCTGCATCATGAAAATCCATCGACTTGGGTCGGGGTCGAACCCGCAACCTTGGGTACAGGACAGCGACAAACCAACCACGCCACCCAACTGACATACTCAAACAGTAAGCTGCTCTATTTTCTGAGCAATTTGGAAGATCAGGCTTAGAGAATCCAATTGAACAAATTTGCAAAATTGTTTATTGAAAATATAAAATTAATTCTAAAACATTTAAAAATTAAACTAACTGAACTATTGCTCATATGCTTAAAATTTTATAAGTAAATTTGGTTAAGAATTCTGCAAATGAGATGTAACAGGAGCAAGTAAAACAGAAATGTGTAAGTTTTGATGGGTAATATATGAAACAAATAGCAATTAATTTGGAGTACATAAAGGAAATCATTGATTTTCTTGATCAAGAAGGAATAGAATCACATTGGAGTTGATTGATTTAGGAATTTTTGAGTCTTTTGACTGAAAGAAAATTTTAGGTTCGTGACCTATGTGAGGCTTTTCCCGGCTGTGAGACTATTTTACTTTATATATATATATATATTGACAATAGTATAAGACATTGGAACATTTTGATTGCTAATTTTTACAGAATATATCTGAATTTCTGAAAGGAATTATTTTGTGAACTGTAAAGCTAACAATATCTTGGCAAGTTTAAACCCCAAAGATCTTTCTTTGGGGTTCACTACATTATAACAATCTCATCACAAACAGTTGGACTTAAAATCCTCTTCATTAAAAGATGAAGTTTATTTTATTCACTCTGTAATTAGCAATTTTATTTTTTGCTTGAAAACCTTTCACTAAGCTTATAAGCTAGTTAGCAGATTCTATATTATTTACATACTTAGGGAAATATCAGATGTTGTGTTTGTTATTTTTGGTCTTGTTTCTATGTAAAAAAAAAATTGCTCTTTCTTATTTTAAGTTACTGTTGGATGCATCTCAGTTTTTAGATTAATTACTCAACTTAATTTTTAATATCAGTTTATGATGGAATAATTTATATATTATAAAAAATTTTGTAAATGTTATACATTTTTTATAATTGTAACAATATAATTTTGGTATCAAGCACTTGAGTCATATTTCAAATACCGTATTTACTTTTATCTAAGCCCGCACTTTTTTCCCTATGTTAATGCTTCTGAAAATTCGATGCGACTTAGAAACGAAGGGAAAAAACAATTTGTTGGATGGGACAATTAGAGAACCTACAGGTAATTAGAATGTATTTAAAAACTAATGCTGGTAAAATAATTAATTATTCACCTCTTAGTTCTTATTTTAAAAATAGTTTAATTTTGTAATATGAATATTAATAAATCATCTTATATACTATTTTTTTCACTTTTCACAAAATCTTCTTTAGAATTTGGGGTGCAGCTTAGAATTGATGATGGCTTAGATTTGAATAAATACAGTATGTTGTGTGTGTGCTTCAAAATTAAAATATATATAAAATATCAAAAATGCATTTTTAATTTTTTTTCCTTTTTTTGTGGTAATTTTGTTTTTTGTTTTTGTATCATTTTTCATTTATGAAATTTTTGTTAAAATGTCTATTTATTCAATTTTCTTCATTATAGTGATAATATTTACTCTTATAATAATCATTCTCTTTTCTTTTTCTATATCTGTGAAGTATAAAACAATTTACTTCTTTTGAAATTTTAAATACTTAGGATAAAATTTCAATGCATTCAGGATTTCATCTGTTATTTAATTAATATTTTTAGGTGATATCAATGTAACAGATATAGTAAATATGTCAACTATTCCTCCTTTGTCAATAGAAGTTGACAATGGAACCAGAGATATGGTTATAGATGACAACTCAACCGTTAATGGATCTGACATTGATGTACCACCCACATTTCTGCAAACCACTGGAGCCCAAGTAATATCTGGAATTTTTGTTTGGTTTGCTCTCTTTTTGACATGCCACCAGGTATATTAAAAATTTCTATGAATCTTTTCATTTGCATAATTTAAATTCAAAAATCTTTAAAATTAATAATGAATTTTTGTAGATTTATCAACACTTACGTTATTATACAAGTCCTTCTGAACAGCGATGGATTGTGAGAATATTGTTTATTGTTCCGATATATGCTTTTGATTCCTGGTTAAGTCTGATGTTTTTTCGGGACAACTATTACATATATTTTGACAGTATTCGAGACTGGTATGAAGGTATGTATATAGATTTTTGGTTTTAAAAATAATTTAATGTTTGGTTATATGCAACTGGATTTTTTGTATTCTCCAATTTTATGTTGTCATATTTTGTACTTCATTAAATCTTAATATTCTTCTTATTAAATTTTTATTAATACTTATAGTATTGCATTATAAAATTATGTTGGATTCAATTTATCATAAGTTTAGAAAAATATTTTTCGTTTAGTTTTTAAATATTAAAAAAATTGTTATTATTTTCTTAGTAATTTCATTTATTCTTGCTTATTTTGCAGCTTTTGTGATTTATAATTTTCTCAGCTTGTGTTATGAATATTTGGGTGGTGAAGGAAATATTATGTCTGAAATTCGTGGAAAACCTATCAGGTAAATATAATTTTCTTTTTAAATATTTCTGATAACTTTGTTTAAGTTTAAATGTTACAGTTGTCACTGAAACATATTAATCTGAACTTTATAAATGTTCGAAAAGAAATGTATATTATCTTTGTAAACAATATGAGAAATGTATGTAATGATAATTACGCTTCTCGTAAAATTACATTTGTGCTTGGACAAGTCAATTTTTTTCATTAAATCTGGAAGGGGGGGCATTTTTTTCAAAAAAGTATTTGAATAATTGTTATTATAAGTGTTACTTAAAGTTAATTTTTTCTTCTGATGAATCCATAAAATGTACTTTTTTCTTTTAATGCAGGTCAAGTTGGTTGTATGGTACTTGTTGCCTAGGAGGAAAAACATACACAATTGGATTCTTGCGTTTTTGCAAGCAGGTAAGGCCTTACTTTCATGTGTGAAATGTTCTCAGAATAAAATTTTGTATTTATTTCTTATATTTTACTTTAATTATCATAGGCAACTCTTCAATTTTGTGCTGTGAAGCCTCTGATGTCAGTTATTATACTCATCTTGCAACCTCTTGGAAAATATTCAGATGGAGATTGGAGGTAAGGAGAAAAGGTTAATTCCCAGTGAATGGTACGCTCCTTGTCCGCCATCTTGTTTTTGGCGACTATTGGCGAAACGCGACTCCGCGAAGCACACGCCAAGTATGTAGGTCGATGTATCTTCGTGCTAGATCTAGAAACTCAGCGTGAACTCTATGGAGTCGTGCTCCGAAAATAGTCACCAAAAACAAGAAAATACAACAAAACAACAATAAATTTCAAAAATTTTAGAAAGACAAAAAACACTTTCATAAAATCAACAAAGGCATAAACACTTACTTTTTAATTCTTAATCTTTGCTGCCAAGTATATCCGTCATCCAAATCTTTCCTTTCAACCAATTTCGTATTTTCATTACAATTAGGACAAGTATAATTACTAGCAATCAATCCTACACTCATACAATATTTAACAACATCCAACTTACCTTTCTTTTCCAATTCAAAAAAAAATCTCAAATTCACTCGGTCTTGTTCCGATCCAGACAAAGACGAAAAAGCCATTATACTTAAAATTTTAAAAACCAGAAATTAAAACCAAATAGAAATTACAAAAATTTAAATACTATAAAATTAAAAACAAATACTAATTAAGAAATTTGAATACTATAAAATTAGAACAATTAAAATTTTTGAAATAAATACGATTGAAGAGAATGCAGAACTTAACCACTCCACTGGTGAAAAACAGATTGAAATGTAGCAAGCTGCAAAACCGTTAAATTAATGACAAAAAGTGTTGAAATTCAAACTTAACTCCTACAACTTTTAATATAATTGGATGAAACAAGAATTAGATCATCATGACATCACATCATTCATTGCGGAAGTTACACCAAAGAGGATTCGATAACGCACAGGTTAGCATCTTTTAACGGGAGAGAAAGGGTTAAGTTGACAAGGAGAAAATAAGTATCGCCCGAGAAATGGCGCCAAAAAAATCGCCAAAATAGCGTGCCGTTCACTGGGATAGAGCCAGGAGAAAAATTAACGTAACAAAATTTAAATATCTGTATTAATTTGTTTATATGTTTGAAATATTGAGTAATTTGATTTAAACAAATAAAATATTTTTATTTTCAATTTCTAGACCTGACAGTGGATATTTGTACATCACAATAATCTACAATATTAGTGTAACTTTAGCTCTGTATGGATTGGTATTATTCTACTTTGCAACTCATGAACTTCTCTCTCCGTATGAGCCAGTGTGGAAATTCTTGACTGTGAAATCTGTTATATTTCTGTCCTTCTGGCAAGGTATGTGTAATAACCAACTGTTAATATGTCATGATTCATATTTATTGCTTTGAAAAGTATTAAGGATTGGATTAGGTGTGGAATCATAATTCATTTTAAGGAAGTATGTCTGGAAAAATTTAATTTGCAATGTTGGTGAACATGCATTTACAAATTTAACCACTGCAGTTTATTATTGTGCATAACTTTTTTTCTTTTTATTATTCAGGATTTGTCTTGGCTATTTTGGAAAAAGCTGGAGTCATTGCTCCAATTTTTGCAACTCGCACGAGTTCCCATACTGCTAGTGCTGGCACTGTTTCAGCTGGCATTCAAAATTTCTTGATCTGTGTGGAAATGTTTTTTGCAGCACTAGCTTTGCGATATGCTTTTCCATATCGCGTGTACATGCAAGATTGTGCAACAGACGCTCAGGGTCGTTCTGTTACAATGCAAAGCATATCAAGCAGCCTGAAAGTAAGCGATTTTCTCTATCTGTATATGAAAATTAAGTTACTTTTCACAAAGACTTTTTATTTGTAATAGAAAGTATTTACTGATGAGAGATTCATTTTACTAATGTTTGTTGGAGGTTTTTTGTACTACACATTTCTTTCCTACATTTTAGTTGAGTAGTTTTTTTTTAGCAATGCAATTTTTTTCAGATGCATACTTTGGAAATGCAACTAAATTATAATTCTATATTTATCATGTGTGCTTTGCATGTATGTACAAAATGTTCTTTTATACCACGTTTTATAATTAAATTGAATAAGCCATGTTTAAACTCAAACTCATTGGCTCAACAGCCCATGAGGTCCAGGGCCTACTGTGCCCATCCCAATATATGTTACCATTGGGCGCTGAGGTGCATGAGCAGATGTCCAGATCAGGTGGTCAGTCTGAAGCGAGATCCCCAGTGTTTTAAGTCCCCAAGCAAACTTGGTACTCATTTATCAACCCACTGAAGGAGGGATGAAAGGCTGAGTTGACCTTGCCCAGCCCGAGGATAGAACCTCGAACCCGAGGTGTGGTAGTGTGATACTCGACCACTGGGCCTTATAACTAACATGTACAATGTTTTATATTGTAAATCTTTTTTCTGGATGTATTAATTTCTGGTATATTTCTGAATACCATATTGACTTTAAGGGCAAAGTAAATATATTTCTATTTAAAATATTTACTTTCCTGTATGAAGGTTTGTTTGAAACAACATGTAATAGATTATTGCTGTTAATAGTTTGCTGTTTCTTTCATTTTGTAGTTTTAAGGAAAATATATATATATATTGTAAAACAGAAATCAATATGGAAATAAATAATTAGAATCAATGACATGATTAAATTCTTTGTCAATTGCTTAAAAGGAACCCGTACTTAAAATTACTTTAAATAGATAATATTTAAAAGAAATAAGGCATATATATATAAATTTCTTTATTAATATTTCTCAAAAAATAATCTTCAGAAATGGTTCTTATTTTAAATATATGTATCATCTGTTAAAAGGAACTCTAATGTCTAATCAAATTTCTATTTTTGCTATTTTTATATGAATTTAAAAGTTTCAATATATATATATATGTATATATTTCAGGAAACCATGAATCCTAAGGATATAATGAATGATGCAATACACAATTTCCATCCCCAGTATCAGCAGTATACTCAGTACACTGCACCAGCTGCTCCTGTCAGTCACTGGGGAAGTATTCAAGATAACCCTGCCCCCAGACGCAGTAATAATTCTACTCATCGCCAAATATCAACTATAAGCCATAACTACAATGAAAAATCAACTCTTCTGAGTTCTGATGATGAGTTTCAATAACTCCAGAATATGAAACTGATGTTATAATTTTTATTTACTTTTTCATTTACTTGTTTTGCTACTCCTTATTTCATGCTAAAGCTTTCAAAGTACAATGTGAAGTTTGTACTTGTTTATCTAGTCATATGAAACATTTTTATTTGTTAGAATGTTTTTCCTTAGTTTCTCCCCCCCCCCTTCCTTGCCTGTCTAAGGTCACAGTTTTTATTTAAACAAATATATTTGTTTGTGCATTTTTTTTTGTTTTTGTTTCTAATTGTGATATTATTTTGCATAATTTGTGTTACTTTGTTAAATGCTCTTTTTGCTTTTTTAAAGTGATGTTACTGTTATTAATCTGATGTAATTAAAAATAACAATATATACTTTTATTGTATATTGAAAGCAAGAAAAGGTAGACTTTAAAATATTAAGTTACGTAAAATATTTTTATCTTTGAAGCAAAAATTAACGTATTTCTTTTTTGTGTAAAGTAAATTTTTATCAAAAAGTTTAACAAAAATCTAGTCAGCAGACTTTTACTGTTAATTAGGAAATGCTTTGTTACAACTACATCAAATTTTTGCTAACAGGGATTTTAAACATATTAATAGATTCAAAGAGTGTTTTAGTTATTTAATTTAATTAACTTGGATTGTTTCACTGAGCTTAAATTTTTATCGTAGATTGAATTAATTTAATTTTTGAATATATGTCTGTGTATCGAAAATTGAATTTTCTTTAATTTTTTTAGCAGTTTTTAAGAAGTAAGTACTCCTGCTACATTTTAATATAACATATTCTTTGAGATTTTTTTTTGAAGTTGAAGAATTTTCTGTGCAAATTTTATTAATTCTAAAAGTTTAGCAATTCTAGGAAATGTATATTAGTTGAAATTTAAATGCTAAATTATATTTTATTCATTAAAAATGCATAATGACTAGTGGAATACACTTTGTTCTTGTTTTTCATTTAGTGCATATGATTATTATCAATTTATTTGTTTTACATCGATCTCTAGGCAATTTGTAATTTGTATGCTTATGCTTAAAATACACGTGCTTCTAAGTGTATGTATTGGTAATTGAAAAGTATGAAAACTTTCGTCAATATTATAATGGTTTTTTAAGTATATATTGAGAGAATTCCTGAATAAGGTGATTTTTTTCTATTAAAAAATGATGCTTTTTCAAGTATTATTCAGTTATTTAATTCCCTTAAGACTTGTATTCATTAATTGCTAGTTTGTCTATTATTATCACATATTATTTTACTACCATAATTATATGCAATTTATAATAGAGTATTTTAAATGAATAATTTTAAATAACATCAGAATTTAAAAGACTTAAGTGAATGATTCTCAATTGATAATGCAATAATAAATGCAATTAAATCTTGAATTTTATTTAATTATTAAAAAGATTTTAGGAGAGAGTATGTATTGTATTTGACCACAGTGTCAAAATTTTGACTTGGTAGACATCATTATTTTAGTAATCACAGTAAATACATTCATTATTGGAGATATTATTTTGCAAAATTGTTAAATTTTTCGTTTCTTTTGAAAGAAAAAGATAGAACAACAAAAATAAAACAATTTTTCTAATTCCCTGTAAAATAATGAGTTTTAGACTATTTGCTTGCAAATGTCATGTATTATTTTCTTTAATTTTACTATCATGTAGCAATATTGACAATTAATGCATATTTTAAGATTATTTTTTGAATTTAGCATACATTTTAAATTGGAATACTTATTTCCTTGTCAATCTAAAATTACTTATGTATATTACAAATTAAAATTTAAGAATATATATATATATATATATATAATGTTTAGGTCTGTGGATTCATGGCTTTCTAAGATTTAGTGTATAATTATCTGGTGTATTCCATTATTTATTCGTTAGAAATTACTTTTATTTTCAATTGTTACATAAGATTTATATTATCATTATATTTGTTCGGTGATTTTTATGACTTAAAAGAAAGTATGAATTTAGAATCAAAATTTTACAATTTAATAGAGTTGATTTTTTTTTTATATTATATAAAAATCATAAGAAAAAATATCTAATTTCAAACCGAAATTCAATTTAAATTCTTATATAAATATATATTTACATCACATATGCTTATATATCCTTATTCAATTGCAAAATGCTTCATTGTTTTGATACAAAAGAAACAATTATGCATCATGTTTTACATTTATTTTGTTGCAAATCTGTGTTTTAAGTTATAGTTAGTTCTCTCTATGGTATTGTCAACATACATAATTTATGTAGAAACCTGTTGTGTTCATGTTAGTTTGTCTGTTTATTTTAGAATTTCTCGTGAAGAGAAGACTAAAAGGATAAATTACATGTAAAATATTAAAAATCTAGTGGTTTAAAATTAAATTATAAAAAATAATCTAAAAATGAATTTTAAATACAAGATAATTTATTATTATTTTTTCTCAAAAACTTTGTTAGATTGATTTTATTACTCATTGACTTTAAATTTTTATTTAATAGAACTTTTTTTATTGTTTTGGAGCATTTTGAATTTGACTTTATTTTATTGAAATGTAGTGACAGTGTAAAGGATTTGGTTTCTGTTTTTCTCTAAATAGATTTTAGTGGAGATGTTACTTCTCTGAAGTATTTATAACAATATTTTTTGTAAAAATGGAATGCTGTATATTTTAATGAATCTCTCCTTTTGTTTAATAGAAATTACAAGATTTGGTAAATGTACTTTTAAGCTGGTTATATTTTATTGCTTGCGTATAATTGATTCTTTTCTTGAGTTTTGAGTATTTTATTTTTCATTTTATTTCATATCCATATAGAAATCATTGCAGAAAAAGTTCTTCATTAAGATTGATTTTGCATTTCCTTTGATATGTGAATAAAAAAAAAAAATAACTTTAATGCTATACATTGTGAGATTGTCTTTTATTATTTCATTTGTTGTGAAGTTCACATGAAATAATTCTTTTACGTTTTTTCCCTCTTGTGTTCTCTTTTTTTATGAGCAGCTACATTTTATATAATTATGTTTGAAATATTTATTTACTTTACATTATCTCTGTGTCTTGTGCTTTTGCTATGTGTTCCTTTGTCTTTCATTATATGCTATTACTTGCATGTTTTTTTTTATATATATATTTTATTATTTCTCTTGTTTCATATATTCAATGTGTTGTATATTTGTGTAATATAGTTTACTAGAATTAATGTTTATAGAATTTTCTGTGAATTTTGACTGAGAATGTCATTATCAGAAATGTGAATATAGTTATTGTTTAAATTTACCTTATATTTTAACTCTTTCAACTATTTTCAATGAAGTCTGATGTTTTGTTTTGTTCTTAAAATTTGTATCTTGTTTATTTCTGTTTGTGAATCGGAAGTTTTTTTAAAAAAAAAGTACATCAGATTCATACTCAAATTTTAGAATTGACTTTATTCATGTTACACATGTATTTAAATTTTATGTCCATATCTCTATTTGAATGGATCATTTTTGATATTTATATGTAATACAAATCATGAAACCAAAGATAAATTTTTTTATTGTTGAAATTATTGTATCTGAGTTATAATTCAACTCGTTTGAGATCATGGAAGGTCACATTAAGACTATGCATCATATTTAATTGTGCAGTTTTCTCAAAATTTATATTTCTAAATATTATACGTATTTTTAAGAGAACTGTTAAGACTTGATCAATACTTTACCTCAATTTGATATTTTTTGAAAAATTCTTATGGTGGAACTTTTTTTTATGGACATAAAAAAAAATTACACATCTTATTTTTACTAATATTTTTAAATACTTGTTATCCGGGTTGTATTTTATTGCAGAAAAATGCATTGGTATTTAAAAAAAACAACAACATTAGAATATATTGGATTACTTGCTAATTATCAACTTTTGAATAAAAACATGACATATTCAAATTTCTAAGCAAATTAGTGTGTTGTTGCAAAATTACTTCAGTTCTAACTGAATTTCTTGATGAATAATGTCCTTTAGCTTCTGATTTTTCCATCTTTTACTCAATTCTAAGTTTTTAAATTGTTAGCAAATTTCAGAAACATCCTAAAGAGAGTTTTTAAATCCAACTTATAGAGAGTTAATTGAAGTAATATATGCAGTTTTAATAAGAAAATAGTTTATCATATTTACTAATCATAAATAGAAACAATCTGTGAAAAAGCAACCATAATAATATTTTGTAAAATGTTTGATTACATCTACAAAAAGGTGCTTGTAAATAATTATTACTTAACTTGATCAGAGTTTATTAATAAATAATTTATTAGTAAATCAAATGATAAAATATGGAATTTCATGTAATATCAGTAATAATAAATAATGTATTAATTTTATTAAATATTAAACTTGTTTAGAGAGTACTTTTCATTGCAATGTTATTTAACACATCTTTTCAGCATTGAAATATGCTTGTTTAATCATTAGGCTATTCTCCTAAAAAATTATATTTCTTCCTCCTTTTTTTTTTCTGTCTTATAAATGTGAACTAAAATCTTTAAAAAAAATTGCATGAAAGGTAATCCTGAATTATTATTTTTTGAGAGAGTGGGAATTAATTTTGTCTTAGTATTACATATAAGAGTACTGCTTATAATATTGATGAAATAATGTCTGTTTCATCCCAATGGAGATTGGTTCGCTAGTAATTTTTAACAATCATTAAGAAAAGGAGAAGGAAAACAAAGAATTACATTTGTATCTTTTTCTGGAAATTTTAATATTTTTCTGATGTTTCAAATACATTTTAATGGCAGAAAGGAAAGAATATTAAATTGTGTAATTTTTGAAAGAATGAAATTTAGTTGTTTGTATGTTTATTGTTAATATGCATGCATATTAAATATGAAATAAGTCTGATTTAATTGGATTTTTCATCAAATAATTTGCATTCAATTTAATTTTAAGTGATTGTATAAAGTATTCAAATTGATCTTTTGAAGTTACAGAAATATGTATCATTTATTATTTTGGAGTCTTGATTACCTATGTTAGTATACCTAATGATGTCTAAATATTTTACTGACGTTGCTTTACTCATGACATGTCTTACCACCTAAAAGCAGAAAGTAAAAATATTATCAAATTAAAAAATGATGTATTAATGGGCAGCAGATTGATTGCAAAGCTCCTAGATAATCGTTTAAAAAATTCTGTGATAATATTAGTTTCAAGCCTTTTGTTGAACTTGAGTTTTTTTTACTGTATTTTTTAACTATGTGGGATTCATTAGATCATTTGATCTAAGAATGTTGGGAGTATTTTGTGGAATTTAAGTGCAATGCTTAAAACATGTGCATTAAGTAATCATAATTAAAAATTTTCATAGTTATGAACAAGATTTATTTTTACTATAATTTATTTCAATCAAGATCTGATCATCTGTATTATTTTATACCATTTTTTTAAAATTTGTTATGTTAGAATTGAACTGTTTTTATGTTGATGCAAGAAAACATATGGCTTTGTACATAAGCTATATGTTTCAGTATTTTAGTTACTAATTGTTAAATACCATATATATATCATATAACATAAATGAATATATGTACATGTATGCAATATGACTTTTCAAAAATAAATGTAAATGTTTTTGGGAAGTTATATTTGTAAAATTCATTATATATTTAATCGTTTTCTCTCAAAGCTAAGATAGTGCAATATTTGATTGAATTACTCATGTGCAGGCTGAAAATATAAATTTGTATAAAACTGTATACATTTCAAAAATATTTAAAAACAGCTTTTTGTGTGATAATTAAATAATCTCGGTTTGTACATGAAGAGTTGGATCTTCATATTTTGAAATTATATAGAAATTTAATATTAATAATTAAATAAAAATAAAATTCTAATTTTCAATCTGAAAAAAGAAAAGAAGTTTGTTTAAATTAAGAATTCAATATCTTTAATTATGTGCAGCTATAAATTTATAGTTTCAGCCTAC
Organism: Trichonephila inaurata madagascariensis; assembly: GCA_019973955.1. Classification (NCBI taxonomy): domain Eukaryota; kingdom Metazoa; phylum Arthropoda; class Arachnida; order Araneae; family Nephilidae; genus Trichonephila; species Trichonephila inaurata. Next base: position 151,574 of record BMAV01001116.1, read on the forward strand.
ACAAATTAGTATATCTGTGTGAATAATTTAGCTAATACAATTCTTAAATAGTCTGTTGTTCAATGTAAATGTTTGATAGTTGTTTATCAATCACCAAATGTAATTTTCTTTTAAACTAAAATATATGTTTACGTGGCTTTATAAAGTGAAATATCTGTCTTAATTTTTAATGCAAATATCAAATGTATAAAAAGACTGAAAATGTTTCCTGTAGTAAGATTGTCACAATCCAAAGTGCATATTCTTTTTCTCGAAACCTGACAGGAAAAAGAATTTTGCCTTGCGATTGTGATGTACATGTTTCCTCCCTAAGTTGTTGTTGTGATGAAGCTTGTAACAAACTTAACAAAACTTGTTATTTTAATTTGCTGCAATATACCTGTTGTGCATGATCTCAATTAAAATATATTTATTGACATGCTGGTTTTGTATTATTTTGTTCAATTATTTAATATTTGTTTCATGCTGAGAAAACACTTTTTAATTTGCATGATTGATATTTTTAATACTAATATTTAATTTTAATATTAATAGAGTAGCATTTAATTAAACAATATTGATACTAACATTTGAAGAATTAAAGTGAGATACTTTATATACATTTAACTTTGTTTTGCCTATAACGAGAGTGAATTGCTTCGACGTGCTAAGTTATAAAATTCTAACCCATTTATTTAATAGCAATTTACTAAAATTGTACTTTATAGCAATTGTTTTCCCAATAAGAACCTGTTTTTTTTTATTTTATTTTTATGTAAAAACTCAATGTCAAAATCTTAGGCAATGACATTAGAAGAATGGTTCTGGCATCAAATTCATTCTTGAAAAAGGTAAAAGGATTCATCTTCATAAAATAGCCTATTTTTCAGCCGCGGATTTCTCAGAAGCAATGACCATTATGAACAAAAATACTTTTTAAATTTTTATTCATATTGAAACAATTATATCCTCATAATATATGGTTTATATATTTAAATTATAGCTATCATACAATCTTTTTTCAGTTTTATCAAAACGGTTAAAAACCCAGCAATAATTTTATTTCAACAGCAAATGCATTCACACTCACATATACATCAACGATTTTGACAACAAATGAAATTTGTTCAATGTGATTTGAATGTAGCGCACAGTCTAAAACAAATGAAAAGTGTTCTGCCTCTCACCTCCAATGCCTTGAATTTTCGCTTTTATTGAATTAGATAGTTGTGCAAGTTATTCATAATTCCTTCCTAAGTTTTGAACACTGTAAAAAAAAACTAACACACACACACAGCAAGAATGAATACAGAAAAAATTAAAAAAATTTTTACATGTTTTTACAGTTGCTCTATGTGAATCCTTGGTCACACAGCATACATCAACGCGATAATCCAGTTCTAGGTGGCCGCGGTAGCCTAGTGGTCAAGATACGGACTCGTGCCCAGCGTGTCATGAGTTCGGTCCTAGTGCCGCCGTGTAGAGGAGTAATATACGTCAAATCTGTTGAGATCTCAAACGGCCTCCATGTTGGTGTGGTAGTTAGGAGAGGCGGCAGCTCAGTTATAGTCCTCGTCACTTGACCATAGTTCAAAATTACGAGGTCCGTCGCCAAAAGCCCTCGTGTAGCTGAACAGTGCGACGTTAATATTCACTTACCCTACTAGTTCTAGTCAACATAGAACTATCAATTTTATTGATAGCACACGTGTTATCCTTTCATGCAGTTCTGCGACATGGCGTGGCAAAGGGGGTGCAAAAACTTGAATCGTATGTAAAAGATGAAATTTGTTTCGGATTACAAGAAAAGGATAATACGTGTTGTCCAAAATGTTGATAGTACCATGTTGAGTTGAGTGGGGCAGGAACTGGACTATTGCATTGATGTATGCCGTGTGACCAAGGGTTCATGTAAAATCTGAAAATAAAACATAACTTGAATTTTTTTCGTATTCTTTCATATGTTCTTTTCTTACTGTTTTTGTGTTGGTATTTTACTACAGCGCTCTGAAACCTTGGAGGGATTTGTGACTAACCCTGTATAATAATTTCATTTTGGAAATCATTCCTAAGGTAATGAGGAATGTGACTATATATTTATATGCTTGCTGTCACAATTTTAATTCGCGACTTTACCATTTTCCTTTGCAGCAGGTTACTTAAATCCTCTGAAAAAGACAAGCTCAGCTCCGAGCCTGATTTTTTTATGCGAGTGGCCGTCCTCTACTCGAGCGTCTTCGTGCATGTACATTGTAGATAATGAGTAGAATCTACCTTTTACTTGTGATTTAACAACACTGATAGATGTTAAATCTGCTGATCACGAAAGAGTCCATTTCAAATACCATTTTTGTTACTTGACCATGATTCAATTTCCAGTGCATCTTTTGAATTATCTGTAATTTAAATTTTATGTGCTTTAGACCAGTGCTCCGCAACCTTTTTATCGCCGCGGACCGGTCAACGTTTGTTAATTTTACCGCGGCCCACTGGGAGGGGGACATTGATTGTTTATCTTTTAGATTATTTTGATTTATAACAAATTGTATTTATAATACAAAAAGAATATAAATAATTTAATAAAGAATTTAATTCTATTTAATTATGCCTTCAAAATAAAACAGTTACACCAAAAAATAAAGTGATTTAACATTTTAACTTACTAGAACGTTAAATCAATGAGAACCCCCCTGAGCTTGTTTCTTTGCAATGAGACGGTTCCATCTGGGGGTAATCGGAGACAATGAGACACCCGAAATGTGTTGCTTATGTTCAGTTTATTCCGTTGTTTTGGTTGCTGTTACTGCAGAAAACCCCGCTTCACACAGATAGGTCTTTTTTGTGGAAACGACATTCACACGTGCATTCGGCAGCTGTGTATTTCAGGGTTAAGGCGTGGCCGCCCCCCGCAACCCCTTTTTGACTCCCGAGGAATCTGATTCCACCGACCGGAGGATGAAACAAGAGAGCTCCAAGAGGGCCGGATTCCCGAGAAAGGCGGTTGCTGCCCCTCCCCCCTCGAATGGGGTGGAGAGAAGGGAATGCTTTGACCCAGGGGCAGCCGGCGAGAGAAAGTAGAGCTGCTCTGCTAACTGAAAGAGAAAATAGTTGCTGTGTTTTTCTTTACTTTTCTTTTGCTTTTTAAAACATTAAAAGATTTATGTCACTACCTTCGGGGGCCCCTTTTTTTAAAAAAAAATGTAATGAAACACAGATATTTTTAATTTGGTGTATAGAACTAGGAATTTAAATTCAGTTGGAATGAAACGGGTGGCCCGGTACCATTTGATCCGCGCCCCGGTACCGGTCCGCGGACCGGGGGTTGCGGAGCACTGCTTTAGACGCTTTCAGGGGCAGCTCTAGGGCCGGACAATCCGGACCCCTGCCCGGGGCGGCAAAATTCAAGGGCGGCATTTGGATCGAATTTGAAAGATATCTATATATATTTTGTTACAAAGAATTTGTGTGATATATTTTCTGAAATATTGTTTGTGTGAATTTGGCATTGTGCATTTAACGTATCTTATTTTTTTATTTTGTACTCTATATACTTAATGACAGTTTTCTTTTGTTTTTAAACTTGAAGGGTCTGAGACGGGAGTATATGTTAAAACACGAAATTTTTAATTTTTTTTACACATCTTTCACTTGTAAATTTCTCACCATCCCGGAGTGAGGTCACAACGGACATTCCTTTCACCCTTACGATGTCCGGTGGGAGCTATCCAAAAGAGGACAAGAGTAATAAGAGGTTCTGATAGATAGAGAGCTACAGGAGATGATTTATTTTAGTCCTGAGTATAGTTACTATAAGTTAAAACAAACGCTTGTGATCCCCAACATCAGTAGACTATTTTTCGAAGAAATTGGCCTGCTGAAAAATCGACGATTCCTTCTCTTACATTTCACTCGTTTGATATAATAACAAGTAATTATGTCCTTAATTTCGAATTGTCTTGAATCTTTTAAGACTTAAAATTATATATTATATATATATGTATGTATATTTAAAGAGAAAGGAGGGCGGCATTTTCCATTTTTGTCCGGGGTGGCAAAATTGCTAGAGCCAACCCTGACGCTTTCTAGGGTCTTCTGAAATGGGGAAACTTATTTCTTGTCAACCCCTGTATATAAATAAAATGTTGATTTGTCAACTATTTCAAATGCTAAGTCCGGAATGAAAAGTTACGAAAACTTTGTTTGGGAACTGTGACTTACATATATTAAGAGCCTTATTATTGATTATGAAAGTAAGAACTCTCTTCTCTCAGTACACTTATTTATAGAAATATTCTCAAATTACATTGTGCAAAGAGATTCATAATGATTTTTCAGTGAAATCTAAAATCCACATGAATGTGTGAATTTGGGAAATCTGTAAGTTCACATTGTAATATCAATAATAAGATCACCGGAAAGTAGAAAAGTAAAAAAATTGCAAGTATGTACTGTTTATTACGAATATAGAAAAGACGTAATGGAAAAACAGCGCTCTATAAAACAATTTGTTCTCTCTAAAATTCTTATTTTATTTAAATTTCTAATTATTTCACAAAACTCATTTTTTTTAGAACTTTCATTACTAAGTGGGCCAGGTGATATGAAAAATTTATTTTAATTCATGAAACTAAATTATTTTAATAACTTTAAAAGTCTTCGCGGTTTTGAAAAATACGTCCACCATTTTATTCGACATTTTGTATCGTTTTATTTCTTTAAAACGATACATCAGAATACATTTCAGTGAAAATGATAAGGATGTTTGTAACTTTTTCTAACAATATACTTGATAAACTCCTAATTTGCATTTTTATAAGCGTAGTTCTGTTGACAGTGCATCATTATATTGGATCGAAAATATTGATCTTTAATACTTGATTGCAGAATATCGAAAGGTATTTGATCAAAAAAATATAAACACTAGATCAGTACAATATTAGCTTACAAATTTTTCTGGAGAGATAAGATTTATGTGAGACTGCGAACTCTTTACACAGAGACTTATAAACATTTGCTATTGAATCTTTCCTACAAAAGTATGTCTAAAGTGTCGATAAAGATTTCACATGGACCCGGGCAACCGTTCCTCATAAAGAAAAGAGAGACGAGTCAAAACATATTTGATAAACAATTACTTTAATGACGTAGTCAAGTAAAGATCAGACAATTTATATATATATATATAATAAGATTGTTTTGTAAAGAACCATGAAGTATGACTTTTCCATGGCTGTATTTCTTACCAGGCATTCACAGAAATTTTTATTAGTGTACCTCTTGGTCTTTTATTAAGGTTTTACGTACCTCCAAATAAGTTATTCCGTAGTATGCACTAGTGAATTCTGTGAAGAAATCCAAATGTTACTAGAGTCACCAACTAAAAATGTTTAAGTGGCTAGATGGGTTTTTTTTCCCTTATAATTTGCAACTTTTGTTCTACTTTTGAAGAAAATAGCCAGATAACTAAAAGTTACAGTAAGAAAGGTCTTAATTTTTGAAAACGTTATACTTGATTCATTTCATCGATAAAAAAAGGGTTTTTTTTTTTTAAAATTGTTGAAATTATTTATAAATATAATTAAAAGTTTTTATACCTCGCCTAACCACTTTGCGTAGTTATTTTCATATTTTTACTACAAAAGTTTTTACTTTGTACTCTATACAAATGCTTTAAAGGTCAAATTGATCAAAATTCTGGAGTGTTCAACAATTACATGTCAGGAAATACCTCGTGTCTATTGTGTGTGAAAATAAAAATAAAAATCAGTTACATTAAGTAAGTTTTTTGAAAAAAGCAATACAAATTCTTTAAAAGTAGAAGTTGTGCAGTGTGAAGTACCAGAGAGCTAAGATATCGTCCCTGGTCTTTTAATTTTAGTTTCAAAATAACGATTTAGCCCTCCTGTACTTTGGTGTGACATTCACACACACAAACCAACTTACTCCCTTATAACTGAAATTTGAATTGTTCGTTAGTATCTCTTTCCACGTTATTCAGTTACATATAACGATATTAAGTATTCTGAAAAATATCTGTTTCGATGTTTGTCTATAATGCGATTACGGAGAATGCAAACTACTATCAGAGTATAACACTTTTTTTTTACCTTCTAATCTTGCGAATTACAAATAGAACTGATAAAAAAATATTCTCCAATTAATATATGTACTAGTTTGCATTTTTCAAAATGGTATGCTCTTGTGAATATGTTTAATTAAAGGTTTTTTTAAATTTATTTTAGTATGTTCTTTAGATTAATCGATATAATCTTATTAGATTACAATCTCCGAAAAGGCAATAATTTCCCCTCCTTGTTCTAATTTGTTTTTGATCTAGAGAAGAAATTTAACTTTGTTAATTTTTCTCTTATCTGTATCTAATTATTAAAAATACGACTAAAATATATTGTCACTTAAGGTATCCGACTACGTTCGGAACCGTGATTTTACAAAAGCGTGTAAATGGATAATTTTTATGGTATTAAGTGTCACTTAGATTAGAATACATGTATACAATTGTTTTAAGAACATTATGACAAAAAATAATTATTTAAATACAATATTTTGGCAAAAAATTAACTTAGAATAACCTTTTTTCCAAATGTTCTCCTTTTGTAAAAAATGCTTCTATTATATTAATATTTTGCCTGTATATAGCTCAGACCTCTGTACAGAGGCTCAACTAGAATTTTTAAAACGCATAACTTGGAAGTCGGTTTATCCATGTTTTACGAAAACAGAAAGGAGAAATTTTAAGAAAATACGCCGATAATTATTTCAAATGGTTGTAACTCTGAAAATAACGTGAATTAATCAAAAATCGTAGTTGAGCCTCTGTACAGATGTCTGAGCTATATACAGGCAAAATATTAATACAATAGAAGAATTTTTTACAAAAGGAGAACATTTGGAAAAAAGGTTATTCTAAGTTAATTTTTTGTCAAAATATTGTATTTAAATAATTTTTTTTTTATCATAATGTCCTTAAAACAATTTTATACATGTATTCTAATCTAAGTGACACTAAATATCATGAAAATTATACATTTATGCGCTTTTTTAAAATCATGGTTCCCCCAACGTAGTCGGATACCTTAGGTATAGTAGAAGAGAAAGACAGGAAAATTAATTCAGTCCATTTAATACTCCGTTCGATCTTCAGGATTTTGGAATTTCCTAATTTTATTCTAATCAACTTTACAAATGATAAGGCCTGAATAAACTTTATGAGTACTTACGATCTCATAAAGTTGATCTGATTAATTAGTTCTGCATCCATCCCAATCTCTAAAGCGCTTGTTATAATTTTGTAAAAAAAATGTAAATAAATAAAATCAGATACACTTTACAGTAGGGAAAAACTCTACTGATAAAAAATGGTCTTAACACTGTTTTCGAAAAATTTGTTTTCTCTAAAAACTCTTCTTGTTTTAAATGGAAATATATAAACATATCTTTTGTTAGTAGAATTGTATTAATTCCGCTGTTCTAATTTATAAAACGTTAAAATTTCTAAAAATTCAGATATGTACATTCGAATTTAGACATCAAGGTATTTATTACCAAGGTTAATTCATAGGCGCATATATATTTTTTTGGGTTGAAAGAAGTTTATCGTTGCACTGATGATTCTTATTTTAATATGTTAAGGCTACTTTGAACTCAGATATGTGCATTTATTTTTCAAATTTAAAACCAAAATTAATTCTTTACTAATTATAAAGCAGAGAACACATGTTAAAGGGCCTGGAAAATCAGGATTATTGGATAATCATTTAATTACTTTAATAATTCGAAGTATTTCGAGAAATAAACATATTGATTAATCTATTAATTATCTGTGTCATAAAATCAATAAAAAGAAAATCTTACAATTTTAAGAAAAGTATTTCGCTGAAAAATAATTACAACTTTGTTTCACAAAATCTTATTTTGAAAGATCGTTATCTGATTGAAAATAAGCATTGTTCCTGAAATTGCCTTCATTTAGGAGCAAAGCAATATAGTCAGTTTCAGGAGTGGAAATGATCCTACTATTTCAATCTCGGGGAGAAAAAGTATCGCGTAAAAGGAAGTACGAGTATATAGCTATAAAATATAGTGGGGCAATCACATATCAAACGATAACAGTGGACATGACAGAGAAACGTAATCTATAAACGAAATAAGATATTTTTCTTTTATAATTGACAGTCATAGTAAGCGTCCACTATGGAATCAAACCATTTGATGGGAATAAAATAGCCAATGGATTCAATTCCTACGACCGTCATTAGTCACATGATAGTTATAACCACGTGTTTTTAGCCACGTGTTAGAGTTCAAAAACTCTTGTAACATCATGGTCACACGATAAAAGCAATCACACACACACTTGTTTCCAGCTAATCAGTTCATTGGCTTCGTTGTTGCCAACTTTTGTGCGTGATCTTTCACAGAAACTTTCTCTTAAAAAATACAAATCTGTCAACAACAATAATGTTTTAACCAAAAGTAGATGCATAAAATAAAATTTTTATTATTGAAATCTTTTGAAAAAAATTATTTTTTATAAAATTTGAACATTATAATTTTATTATATTTGAACCCAATTATAAAGCTTTAAATTTTACCCAAGTCTTACAAGTAGAACAACAAGTTCAAATAGTAGTTTGTCTGTTTTGAATTCAATGGAGAACACGTGTTTATCTTTATTAAGTGACCGTAATGAATTGAGCCTATTAAGCCAAATTATGCTGAAATACAACAGAAAATGAGCAGAGGAACATAACTGATATGATCCTGAAGGCTTCACTATTCTTTTTCAATTCCTACTATTAGCTCACAGTTTCTATATATTTATTTATTTATTTGTTTGTTTATTTATTTATCTCGGTGGAATTTTCAATCGTTAATAAAATACATTTTAAAGCGCTCAATTGAGCTCAAATTTTATGTACATGATTATTTTGTATGGCAATGCAATAACTTAATTATAATTAATAAAAATTAATTGATTACAAGTAATTATTTAAAGAATTAGAAATACAGTTACGTTGGCATCATTTTTGGCGACTTAGTGACCCTTTTGGCGACTTGTAAAGGTTTTTTCTTACGTTTTCAGCGCATTCAGTTGAACTAAAATTTTATAGACACGATTATTTTGGATGCCAATATGATATTTTAATGATAATTAATAACCACTTAATGTTGTCATTCTGTCCTATGTATATACATATTTCTATTAATTGTAACTATTTAATAAAAAGTAGCTAAAATAAAATTTTTCTTTGTTGATCTAAGTAGGAATTGACTTAATTTTTTTTTTTTTATATTACTTGTTTTGTCTGGATTTTAACAAACATTTAATGTTTTTAGTTTAATGTTAATAATCCCATCGTGTATCAATCTTGATTTTTTTTCGAATGATTTTTTAATATATATATAGATATATGTTGCACAAACTGTTTATAACGTCGATGCCACTCTTCAAGATACTGACTTTTTAAATAATAATAGTAAAGTGGCGATTCCAGAGAAAAAAAATATTGAAATTGGTGCCATAGGAATCATTATCACAACGGAGCAGCTTGAAAGACAACGTAAATGGAGGACGAGACTGGTTCAAATTACCAAAACCTTCTTTATTCAAGAAATTTAAATCATGAATCTTTATGTTCTTTTTGAATTATTTATTAAATTAGTTCTTTTGGGACGCTTTTATGAACTGGATTTTCGTCACACTTGTGAAGATAGAGCTCAAAAATAAATTTTTCTCGTCTTTCCTGATAGAGTTCTGAAAATTTGCGTTCCTGGTGAAAATTCAATATTTCAGTGCTTTTAGAATTTTTTTATTAATTAATAAGTTGATTTTAATTGATGGTTTATTTAATATGAGACAAATTATCTGGTTGTAAGATATGTAATCAATGAAGGGGACGACTAGATATTTCTACTTAGATTTAGTTTTTTAAGATATAAATGAAGGTACACACACTGTTCAATGAAGAATATATTACATGGTTTCAAAATAGATTTTAAATAAATAAATTATATTTTAAAAAGTTTAAAAAAATATTTATTTTAATATAAATTGAACTTTTTCAAAATAAGCTTTTATTACTGCTGAAAGTAGAAAAGAATTGCTTTTATAAGAAAATCTGAATGTAAAAGTAAAAATAATAAAAGTGCGATTGCTGATAAATAAATACTCTACGTCAGAGTTCCCCAACATTTTTTTTATCGCCGTGAACGGGTCAATGTTTGCTAATTTTACCTCAAAATGCTAAGGCAGTGATACTCAACCTGCGGCCCGCATATGGCCCGGCTGCTTTTTTTGAGTGGCCTAGTCAAGGCCCATTGCACGAAGTTCAATTATTGGAGAACAATGTGTACAAAACATTTAACAGGAAATTTTATCACTCAAACATTCAAATGTATCAATTTTGCTATTAATTTGTTGTTTAATAGTAGAATGTAAGCAATAGGCCTGGACATGGATGAAAGAAAATAGAAATTATCCCATAACTCAGTAAAAATTCCTAAAAATAAATATTTGTGTGTGTGTGTTTGATAGAAAAGTTAAGGTATCCGACTACGTTCGGAACCGTGACTTTGCAAAAGCGTGTAAAAAGATAATATTTATGATATTTAGTGTCACTTGGAATAGAAAATGTATATAAAATTGTTTTAAGAATAGTATTACAGTAAAAAAATATTTAAGTACAATATTTTGACAAAAAAAGGAACATATAGAATGACCCATTTTCAAAATATTCTCCTTTTGTGAAAAATACTTCTATTATAATAATATTTTGTCTGTGTACAGTTCAGACCTCTGTACAGAGGCTCAACTAGAATTTTTGAAATATATAACTTAGAAGTGGGTTTATCCATGTTGTACGACAACAGAGGGGAGAAATTTTAAGAAAAAAACGCCGATCATTATTTCAATTGGCTGTAACTCTGAAAATAATGTGAATTTTTCAAAAATCATAGTTGAGCCTCTGTACAGAGGTCCGAGCTATATACAGGCAAAATATCATTATAACAGAAGCATTTTTCACAAAAGGAGAACATTTTGAAAAAAGGTTATTCTAAGTTAATTTTTTGCCGAAATATTGAATTTAAATATTTTTTTTGTCACAATGTCCTTAAAACAATTTTATACATGCATTCTAATCTAAGTGACACTAAATATCATGAAAATTCTCCATTTATGCGCTTTTTTAAAATCACGGTTCCGAACGTAGTCGGATACCTTAATACAGTGTTAAGATAAAAGCCAAAAAAATGAGTTTTAAGATTTTGATCAATTTTGTTTTTCAGTGTTGCTTTGGTCTCAGAGTGTGCTTATTCCATTATCCGCATGTTGCGGCCGGCATGAAATACCGGTCATATGTATGCGGCCCTGTGGAATAAAAGGTTGAGTACACCTGCGGTAAGGGATGATGTTGATTGTTTATATCATAGAGAGTCTCACAAAACCGTGAGAAATACACCACAGAAAATAAAGTGGAAATAATTTACTGCTACTTGAGCGCCCTGGTACCATTTGATCTATGGCCTGGAGGTTGGGGACCACTGCTCTAACGTAAATCAAAATTATTATCTTAGATCAGTGTTTCTCAAACTTTCAATATACGCGACCCACTATTCAATCATCATTTTCATCGCGCCCCCCTCCATACAACAACAATGTATTGAATTCAATAATACTATACTTTGACACTAAAGCTACATTACGACTTTAACCTTTTAAGTGCCACCGACGTATATAAACGTCTCGCTCAGCCAAAACATTAATTTTCTGGACGTATATATACGTCTTTCCGAAGTACGATCTTTTCTGTGCTGTGCTATCCATAAAATTATTAAGAAGGCTTTGGAATGCAAAAAAAAAGGATCTTGACAGTGTTTGCGAAGGATTTGCTTATTTATTTCTTTTCTCCTCCCCCTCAAAAAAACATCAAAATGCGCTCGTCTACGTAGAAAACGGTGGCATTGAGGAGCGAATCGCGTAACTTTTAAGCAGCAGTTAAGGAATTAATTATAACTCATACAAATTATCAAGGTAAGTGTTAATACAAGCCCATGGGGTCACTGATAATTATTAAATTAGTTCTTAACTTAGTATTGTTAAATTAATAATAAAATATACATTGTACATAGTACTGATACATTTATAAGTGTATTATATAAGTGCAAATGTGTATGTTATATTTTATTATATCAGAAAGTATTTTGTTTGTTTACTTTCAGTAAATTAATAATTTTTAAAATATCCTTTTGTTTTCGACTTTACAATAGGCTCGTACCCCCCTCGTAGAGTTATCACCCCCCAAGGGGGCGCCCCCCACAGTTTGAGAAGCGCTGTCTTAGATTTTAGTTTTTGGTGCATGATATTCATTGAGCCGTAATTTCTTTCATATCGTCCTAATTTCTTTGGTATTTCCAGCTCCTCACGTTTTTGTGATTTTCCTTCGACGTCGAAATTTTTGAGAGCTATTTTTTTTTTTGTTTTTTTAATAAATAATAAAAAATAATTTCATTTTTTAAAAAAAAAAAAAAAAACTACTAATATATATAAATACTCAAATTTTAAAGAAAAGAACATTGCTTTTTTATGTATATGGCATTCATATGTTAGTTATGCTAGTTTCAGTGTTGTTGATCTCAAATTCGGAAAAAAAATAGTCCACATAATAAAGTTTTAAATCGTATTGTCGAAGTAAGCGAAAACAGTGAGAAATACAAAAGGAAAACAAGTTTTATGAAAAAACCGATTTATATGCAAACACATCTTGATAAATCGATTCAATGAGCTAGAAATCGAAGGGTGACAGATTTGGTAAGCGTTATATTCTGATTTATTATAGAATATATTTACTTTGCTTTTTGAAATAAAATGTAGAGTGATCCATAATGTTTCATGTCAAGAATTGGATCACCTACGGAAGAATTCATCATTTTAGGAAATAAAGCAAAGAATATCTTTTTCAAAAGGGGCTTACTCAGTTGTGGCTAATTAAAAAAGTATAAAGAGTTTAATTTAATATAATTTCGTTCTCTTAGAATATAGATTTTCTGCAAAGAAAGTGCTTCTGTTTAATGTCAAGTTCTTTGCTAATGTATATTAAAATATAAAGGAATATATACCAAAAAAAAAAAAAAAAAAAAAAAAAAAAAGAACGACAAAATTTTGAATGCTGTATTACAATTTGAAGTTTTGGGAAGAATCAAGGAATCTATAATTCATTAAAAACATTTCAAACGTAGTTATACTTTTTGCATTATTATATATAGAAATACACACACACTATAGCAGTAAAATATTGAGTGAACATATTTTAAATAATAGTGATTTCCATAAGTATAGTAACAGAAATACTAATAATCGTTTATAACCAAAAACTTTGAAAATAGAAAAAATAATAATATTTTAGTACTTAAATAAAAATTATGTTTTCGATTTATAAAGTATTCATGTATACTTTAACACTTGAATTTCACAAAATTCCTTTTGAAACTCGTAGCAATACTAATGGATATATTATACGACCAAATCTGAAAAATTTACAATTGATTTTCCAGAATGCACTAATAATCTAAGAAACACAAAGCTATTTGAAGTGAAAGATAGATTCCAGCTCGTGTGTCATCGTCGTCATATGATCGCGGTTTAATCTTACTAGGTATACACCAATGACTCGTGTTTCTTTGAAGTGTGAATAAAGCTCTCGTGTTGCTGAACAGTGCAACGTTAATATTCAATCAATCAATCATTGAAGTGTGAATTACATGTTTGCCTCAGGATGGTCCTATCAGTAATTGTTTGGCCATAAACAGTAGATAGTGAAAAAAACTACTATCAGAATTTTGTATTTTGTATAACTGGAAATAAAACATAGAAAAATATTGATAATTAAATTTTTGTTATTGCCAAAATAACTGTGTATATGCAAAGCGTTCCCAAGAAGTTAAAGAGATTAAAAACATGTGCAGAAAGAACTCATTAACTGTCTTCTGTAATAAGTATGGTGTCAGCTATGGTGACATTTCAAAGATTTATTTTTGAAAGAAAGGACTACTATTCAAAGCGAAAATTTTTCATAACGTTATCGAATTGTAGAACCAATAATGAAGCTCCTTAAAGCAGACTTTATTGGAATTTTCAACAGGACTTTACTCGTGCTCATAAGGGGAAGATAACTCAGTCGTGATCAGAAAAGGTGCCGGATTCCATATAAAACAAAGGTCGGTCTTCCAGCAGTCCGGGTTTAAAAATCCACACGATTATAAATTGTGGTCAGTTTGGAGACAATAATGTGCCAAAAACCACACATATACACTATTCCCACAATATAGTAACACATTTGCTTAATTTAACATCAAAGTAAGCTCCTTCAGAGCACGCATACTAATTCCGCTGCTATTGCCATTGCTGGAAATTGTAATGAAAGTCATGCAGTGGTATCTTCCGAAGTTCAGTCGTCACGTTGGTTTTGATGTCTTTTTTGGTGTCAAAGAAGAAGGAGAAAAAATACCCGGTTACCTTTGATGTCTATTTTGATCTTAGGAAAGAGCCAGAAATCTGATGGTGCCTAACTCGGTGAATTGGGAGGCTGATGGGGGAGTATGCTCTTTTCTAGGAGTCATACTTGCACACCAATCAATGGGTGGGCGGGTGAATTGTCATCATTTGCGGGATTTTCTTCGGGTTGCCTACCTCAGTCTTTTCAAAATTTTTACACACAAAAAGCCGTTAAAAATTGTACAAGCTGGTTCAAATTCCTGGAGCACTAAACTATCGTTGTTGAAAAATGCAAGGGCATCACGTTTGTTTTGGATTTGAAATGTGATTTCTTTTTTCTTTGGCCGAGGAGGGGACCTTGTGTGGCATTCTGTGATGCATGCATCTTTGTCTTTTAATCGTAAGGGTACACCCAGGGCTTGTCATCAGTAACGATTGTCTCAAGAAACGTTAGAAATTCTGTACTTTTTTTTTCAAAATATTCTGGAGATCACAACTGCCGAATTTCTATTTGATTCTGGTTTAACAGTCGTGGGATAAGTTTTGCACTGAAATGCTTCATCTTCAAATCATTTTACAGGATTGCGTGAACGGATCCATGAGAAGTCACAACTTCTTGTGTCAATTCATCAACGGTCATACTTTGGTCTAATCTGATTAACTGTTTCACTTGTTTGACTTGTCCTTCGTATTTGGAGTTTGTAGGTTTTCTTCTCTAGCTTTCATCTTTCAGTGATTCACGTTCCTCCCAAAATTTTGAAAATCTCTCGTAAGCTGTTGTTATCCTTAAAGAATCGTCTCTAACAAAGTCTCTGAAACGGATCTCTTCAATTTACAAATGAATTTGAAGTTCGTCCTCTGTGCTCGAACTTCAACATCGTGTCAACTAATCATCAAACACTTCTACTTTCAGCTACAACCTCGGTTCAATTCCGGTTGTAAAAAGTATAGTGGCAGTAAAAGCAAATAAAAATAAATTATATTGCGGTAACAAAGAGTTGCAATGAAATTACAGGAGTATTTTTGACTGCCCCTCATATATATATATATACACATGTATGAGATTAGTATGATTCAATAATATTGAGATCTGGAGTTTAAGGTATCCGACTCCGTTCGGAACCGTGATTTTAAAAAAGCACATAAATGGATAATTTTCATGATATTTAGTGTCACTTAGATTAGAATATATGTATAAAGTTGTTTTAAGGACATTTTGACAAAAGAATTTATTTAAATACACTATTTCGGCAAAAAATTAACTTAGAATAACCTTTTTTCAAAATGTTCTCCTTTTGCGAAAAATGCTTCTATTATAATAATATTTTGCCTGTATATAGCTCAGACCTCTGTACAGAGGCTCAACTATGATTTTTTGAAAAATTCACATTATTTTCAGAGTTACAACCATGTGAAATAATTATCGGAGTTTTTTTCTTAAAATTTCTCCCCTCTATTGTCGTAAAACATGGATAAACCCACTTCTAAGTTATATATTTTAAAAATTCTAGTTAAGCCTCTGTACAGAGGTTTCAGCTATATACAGGCAAAATATTATTACAATAGAAGCATTTTTCTCAAAAGGAGAATATTTTGAAAACGGGTCATTCTATGTTCATTTTTTGTCAAAATATTGTACTTAAATAATTTTTTATAGTAATGCTATTCTTAAAACTGTTTTATATACATTTTCTAATCTAAGTGACACTAAATATCATAAATATTATCCATTTATACTCATTTGCAAAATCACGGTTCCGAACGTAGTTGGATACCTTAATAAGACGAATGAAGATGTGTGATTAATTTCCTGTGCATACTATTAGATTAAATCCTGAGGAATATTATACAAAAAATATATCGGACAATACATAAAATAAATTCCAAAGTTATGTAGTAGGTTTCAAGTTTACTTTAGGTTTCAAGTTATAAAATTTTCAAGGATTCGGAAATGCCTAAAAAAAAAATTATTGAGCAACAATGTACGAAGAAGTTTCACGTAAAATATTAAGGAATAATATCGTATTGTTGATTTTGCTGTAATTTTAGTGCACAATTGACAGAGTTTTTAACAACTTTTAGAAATTGGTCCCTTCTGAACGATTTCGGATTCATAAAGGAAAAGAGAATACGGCTTTCAAGAAGACATTTCATTGCAAGCTAATTAAATTTTACTTGTCACTGTAGTGTCATCGGGACTGCCAATAGGGCTGATGATCCTAATAATCGACAATTTTCTATTTCATTGGTTACAGTAAATCAGACAAGATTTTTTGAAATCTATTGCTTATATCTTAATTCATTCTTATGCAACACAACTAGATTCTTTTTTTTTAAAAATTTACCTTGAGACATGTGTCCGTGATAGGCGTGAACATATGTAATGAAAGTACATTATGATAATGCAGCACAGATTTAACTTGGCAAACAGCCAGTTTTCAATATCTTAGTCCTCAGGGGAAAAAGTTTATTTCAGATGTAATATTCCATTCCAGTTTTTTCCCTTGCTTATTCCAAGAACAGTGTAACAATAAAATAGCGAGTTGTAACTGATTTTATATCGTCGAATAATATTGATTTTGTTAGAAGGATACCGCAACAAAAATATACAATACTCCAGTATTTTATAAATCTTTATGCAAGAACCGAAATTCCTTCTAGACAAAGCTTACTAGTTGTAACTGAAAGCCTAAACCTTGTAAGCAAACACTGTATATATAATTTCATAGTATCTGCTTTTTGTTTGGATATTTGTCTGAAAACAATATCTTCAAGGATAAGTCACGGAAAAATATAAAGGCATAAAATGTTTTTTTCTTGGCGAACGTAATTTTTTGATATTATGTAAGAATAAAATAACTCTTCGTGACTTTATTTCTGTAATATTTCAAATATATATCTATATAACATAAAGTTTTTTACTCTTTCTTAGAAATAAAAGCACACAGTACTGATGCCATGATAGAAAAAAAAGGAATTTTCAGTTTTTTTTTCACCCAACGAGAAAAACTATTCTAAGCAGAATTATTTATATTTTGCCTCTGCATTTCCTTTTTTAAATAAACTAATATCGTTTCTTTTTGTTTAAAAGCTTGAAATAATAAAAAGAAATAAAATACTTAATTAAAAAAAAAATTATTTTGCACTTTTTGTATTGTACGCACGAAACACAATTTGTTTCGTTTTACTAAATTAGGTGCTTTTTTTAGGGGGCGCGCGGGGGGCCTTTTTTTTATCCTGTTAATTTTTTTTGTTCGCGAAAATTAGATTTCTTTTTGTATTTAAGTCTAAAAATTCATATTTTTAGCCAAATATGCTCACGAAAATTTTATTGTTTGTCAAAATATAATATATATACATGTATTAAGAATGGGGTAAATAAAAATCAATGAAGTATTCAAGTTTTTTTTTTTTATAAATTATTTTAAAAAAAAATAATTTTCAAAAAAAATAATTTTCAATAATCTCTCTCTCATTGTTTTTGAATATAGTCAAAAAATATTTTTGTTATAAATATCAATAGAATAAACAAGTGTTCTACAAACACTTTCTAAAGTATTGTGAATTTCTGCACAAATTTCTTCAATCGTTATTCCGAAAAAATATTTAAAATTTTCTTTTGAAACTATTTACTTAAGATATCTTGCTCTAACTAATTTATAAAATAATAAATTTTTACCCTTAGAATGAGAAAGAAATGATAATTAGAACGACTTTTAGTAATATATCGATAAACCTAATCCTGTATCGTTAAAAACCTTTTTTGGAAGTATGATAACCTAAAAAAATAATTAACACTTTGCTTGCTGACAAAAAATCGGTAAAATTAAAAATAAATTAATAAAAACTGAATGAACATTTTGTATTATTTATGCGAGAAATGACATAATCACGTATTTTGTTAATAATCTGTTAATGAACAGTTAGTGTTAAGGAAAGCTAAAATGTATGACAAGTAACAAGGTCCATTTTTGTAATTTCCTCTACAACGCGTTATTTGCAACACATCACGCATTTTTGAAACATGTGTAAAAAAAGAGATAAAGACACTTGAAAGGTGGGACACTGTGTGTGTGAATAAGTTTTTTTTTCTGCAACAACTATTCTTCAAGTCAATCACGAAACGTAAAAGTAAGCCATTATATTTCAGATGTGCCCTGACAGTAAGATAATTTGAAAATGAAAATCATTTTCTTGGATAAAATACAGCTCGTAAGTGATGTGGTAAATTCAAAGCTACTTTCATAATATTTTTTTTGAAAATAAATAATTCTAAAAACGTGAAATTAGTTATTAAATTAAGGTTGAAATATATTTATGAAATATTGGACTGAATTTGGAAGACACCCTGAATTTGATACGTGGCGTAGCAAAGTACATAATTACTCTTTTTTAAAAATAAATATATTTAATCTCGAATACTTAAATGAATGTTAGTATTACTAATATTATTTTTACTTTAGATGAAGGAATCTCTTTAATAGACAACTTTGATGGGTACAATGCTGTGTGTATGTATGGACAATAAGATGTAATGACTTTCAATTAGATCAATTATTAAAGTTACATTTATTTTAAGGAAAAAATAATGTTTCATTGTAATCAATATAATGTGATTCATTATCTCTTAAAAAAAAATGAAGTATTTTTTTGGGTTTCCTTATACAGATTCCAACCAACCATAATAAATATACATTTGGATAGTTCTAAACAGATTTTGTATTAAAAAAAAACAATTAGATATTCAATAGATCTAGCTACGATAACAATAGGTACATTTGAAATGTATTTCGCGTAAAATGTATTTCGAGTAGGTCATTTCAAAGAAAGAAGTAAATATCGAACTAAATCACCGGCAGAACTGTCATAAAATTTAATCAGAAGGTGGAGAAAAAAATGTTTGATTCTGTAAAGGCAAAATGGAAAATAAATTCAAAGCTAAACCTTTTATTGCTATTTGATCTTATTTGTTTCGAAATTTATAACCACAACATGAGAGATTACTTTTTTCGTTTCATTTCATGCAATACTTTCACGATACTATCTTTTTTCTTCTCTTCAAAAAGTTTGTGTGGAACTGTATATTAAACATATTTCATAATATCATTTAAAAAAATTTTATTATAATTTTTTTCATCTCTATCTCGAAAGCTTTATACGATGTTTGAGAGCAAATAGTATATTTAAAAAAAAACTTTCTTTCACGTTAAAAAAGTAGCATAATTTTAAAATGAGGCTTTCAATAGAAATTGGCTAAAATTTTTTGTAGCTTTATTTGCCTCCGCTAGCAATGATATTTTCTAAGACAAGTGATATATTTTTTTTTATAGTTTCGTGGTTTTTATCGTACTTTTTATTTACGAGATATGTATCTTGCTAAAATTTTTAATAAGCGTCAAGTAAAATAACGTCCATCTTAAATTAAACTTGATTGCTATGTTAACATTTTTTCAACATCCTTAAATGATATTACTCTTTTTCTTAAAAAAAAGTTATCTTATTACAGAGCTCCACCATTAGTTCAACTAGATCCCTGAATTTTTCTAAAAAAATGAGAAATAGCCGAACCCATTTCCCGTCTGAAATTAGGGGAAAAAAGAAGTTTCTATCACATTTTATCTCTATTAATCTTTGTAATATGTCACCATGTGGTCGTTTGCGAAGTCTCACTCTCGCATTAATCTTAAAAGAGTAGTGTCATAACATTTTAGTTTTATTTGTTTACGAGCTCCTTTTTTATGCGAGCAATTTTGTGATCCCTTTTATTTAGTTTAACGTCTTTATGAATCAAATAAATAAAATTCAAAAAATTGAAAGCACAGGAGATAAAAATCTTCTCTTAATTGGCACTTGGGAAACATAACCGTTTGTTGAACAGTCTTTCATTGTTTCAGAAGAGAAATATTCATGAGTAATATCATCAGTGTTTGGTTGATGTCATTTACTTTCTACAATGATTGTCTATATCAGGGGCAGCCAACCCTCGGCCCTCGTGGAATAATTTTGCGGCCCACGAGATTCATAATAACGTTCAACTCTTTTCATCGATGAAAGAATTAAAAAATCAAAGTTACATCAAATACGTAAAAGAAATAAGCCAACTTACAGGTACTTTTGAAAGTGTCTTAACTTGTTTAAAAAAATGCAAAAGAATGCTTGAAATTTACTTTCTACAATGATTGTCTATATCAGGGGCAGCCAACCCTCGGCCCTCGTGGAATAATTTTGCGGCCCACGAGATTCATAATAACGTTCAACTCTTTTCATCGATGAAAGAATTAAAAAATCAAAGTTACATCAAATACGTAAAAGAAATAAGCCAACTTACAGGTACTTTTGAAAGTGTCTTAACTTATTTAAAAAAATACAAAAGAATGCTTGAAATGTATTCATCTCCCTTTCATGTCATGTTTATGTGAAAGCTTGACATGTATATAGCATCGGTTTACAGTCTTAGAACTCAGCAATTGGATAGAAACATCGGAAACTAAACCTCCAAGTTTATACAAAGTTTGAAAATCAGAATGAGCTTTCTGCAGATAAAACTCTGACAGAAATTTCACACCTAAGAGTATTTCAAATAGCGAAATTTCCAAGAGAAAGGTCTCTTGGTTAAATGAAAAAATACAATCTAATATAATACTGGAGTACGTTTTCGGATAATCATTATTGCGGGCTCATGGAATTATTTACAAATAGAGAGTCATGAGAATATCTGATACAGCAAGAATCGCAATGTCGAATGATGAGGTTTCAAATGCGTTTCATAATCCTTAAAATTCATAGAATGGGTGTTAAGAAATTGAAGAGTCAAATCAGGTACTCTTCCTTGATTGTGGCTCATTATTACAAAGTCCGTTACCAATAATCTTCATAACGACGTCGATGTTCTAAAACGATGTTAAATAAAAATTAAAAAAATCCAGGCAAAATAATGTAACTTAATGGAATTCATTTTACTTGGAATATTTACATTTATAAAAAGAAATACACTCAACTCTTTTTTTTTTACTTGGTAGATACGTACCTTATAAAAATCGTGTAAAAAATACATGTAATATAGGGTAAATTTGGAGATATGTTCCACAATTTTAAAAAAAATTGTGTAAGGTGAATATTCTTTAAATATTTCTCCAAAAAACCGTGCAAAAAAAAATAATAATAAAATCCATGTTACATATTTTTAAAACAAAAACAATCCTGTTTTATAACAAAACAAAACAACAACAAAAATAAATAAATAAATAAAATAAAAAAAAAATAATAAAAATTAGTGTACAGTGAAAATTCAGTCTATATGTACGTACAACATAAAAAAAATCAAATTTAGATTTAAAATAAAACTACTAACTAGCAACTATTCATCGCTAAGCGTACGCTTATTACGAACTGGATCAAAAATGCTTTCATGTGTTAGATATGTCTAATATTACAGTCGGCTTTTATTCAAATGAAGAATTTCGTTCATAGTTAATGGCTTCTGTTGGTTTTTCGATAGTTGCGAAGTCTTATTAGTGGCTGTTTTTTGGTTTCTCAATCTGATTATATAATTCTTGCAGTGGCATAACGGATAAACATTTGGGTCCCCTTGCAAAGTCGGGTTTTGGGCCCCCAAGTTGAAGGTATATAGCGGCAGTCAGGCCTTGAACCCCCCACGATGCGGGGGTTGCGGGAGTGTACGTTACGCCACTGAATTTTTAATATCCTATTACACAAGATTATGTAGAAATTTAAATGTGCGCTCTATGTCAGGATCATGAGTTGTAAAAAGTTGTTCCATAATTGTAGAAAATTTCAAGCCGTCACGAATTAAATCAACTGTTAATAACTGAATTTTACCTTTGACTTCTCCAATATCGCGCGACAGATTTATTACCACAAACTGTCAACTCGTTCAAATCGTTTTCCTTCAAATATTTTTGTAATTCGCGCTTGAACAAAAAAATCTTTTAAAAAAAATTAATTTCGTGTACCGTGTTATTCCAAAATTGTGTCTAAAAAGAACGCGTAAAAAAAGAATTGGGTGTATATACTTTAACCCCCCAAAATATCCTACAATAGAAAAATAATTATTCTAACTTATTTAATTTTAAAAAAGAATTAATGTGTTTTCTTTATGCAAATAAAGTTCTTTTAATTAAAAATATACGCTTTGTGTAATACATTTAATTTTCCTACTAACAATTAACGATTAATTAATATAAGAATTACTTCAAGATTTTGGTGCGAAAAAAGTCCTGTTCACGTACTAAGAAGTACATGGAATTAAACTGGAACAAAGTAATATTACATAGCAAAAATTACATCTTATAAATCATGTTCGCACATATAATTAGAAATTGCACCTTAAGCATTAACTGTCGAAGTTAATCCCCTTCACTCTACCAAACTGCCACAATGCTTTTCAGAACCCATTCTTTTCAATGAATGAGAATTATGTAGATTCTGGTCAGACGTTGAAAGCACAGGATTCTCTTATCTCAGTTAAGCATGAAGATTTAACTTTAGTGAAGAGACCATTGTTACCGTGATGTCCCCTCATTTAGTTGGCCAAAGTCCTTGGAAATATTCAAGAGAAAATGGGAGTTCAATAGAGAATAAACAATTGTATCCAGAAAAGCTAGTCCATATGTTGGAAGTTTAATTAAATTTAACCAGTGATGTTAGATAATCAGATAATTATCCGACATTAATTGCGACATTTTCAGAGAATGTAAAATGCTTTTCTAAAGAACTTATTTTCACTTAATGATTTTAATGAATTTAATTGGAGAATTCGGATTATCAGTTAAGGATTAATCAATTGAATGAAGAATTTGGGGGAATACAGTAGTGCTTCTCAGTTTCAATATTCGCGACCCAATATTCAATCATAAATTTCATCGCGCCCCCTCATACAATAACAGTGCATTGAATTCATTAATACTATACTTCGCCGCTACAGCTTCAATACGATTTTAACCACTTAAGTACCACTGGCGTATATAAACTTCTCACTCAGACAAAGCGTTAATATCCCCGGACATATATATACGTCTTTCCGAAGTACGATCTTTTCTTCGCACTGCTATCCATAAAATTGTTTCGAAGGCTTTGGAATGCAATAAAAGGACCATGTGACAGTGTTTGCGAAGGATTTACTTACTTCAGATAATTTGCTTCTTTATTCCTTACTCCTCCCCTCCCAATCCATCGCAGACGTGTGCCTACGTGGAAAATGGTTGACATTGGAAAGCGAATTTTGTGTAATTTTTAATCGGCAGTTAAGGGATTAATTATAAACAGTACAAAAAAAGTTTTCAAGATAAGTGTTAATTTTTGTATATAATTTTTTATATGACAAGCTCATAGGGTCACTGGTAATTATTAAATTTGTTCTTAACTTTGTACTGTTAAATTGATTATAAAATGCATTGTGTAGCACTGATACATTTATAAGTGTAATACATCAGTCTAAATGTGTATTTTATTTTTTATTATGTCAGAATGTGTTTATTAATTTACTGAAGGTAAACAAACAAATTTAATTAAATAAAATTTTGTTTTCAACTTTTCAATATGCTCGCGCCCCCCTCGTAGAGTTGTCACGGCCCCCAAGGGGGGCGCGCCCCACAGTTTGAGAAACGCTGGAATACAGTCATGATTACAAATTCGAATACGTGTGTATGTGTTACTGCAGTGGTCTCCAATCCTGAGGGTCTCGGACCTGTACCGGTTCGTGGATCAAATGGTACTGAGCACCCAAGGAACATTAAATTATTTCCTTTTTTTTGCTGTGGTATATTTCCCTCGGTTTGTGCTACTTTTCATGGAAATCCCTTTGCATTCCATGCTAAATCCCTTTGTATTCCTTTTTTGGTTTTACTGTATTTTATTCTGAAGGAAAATTTAAATACAATTAAATTAAAACTATTAAATAAAATTAATCTAAAACATAAATAATCAATGTTCTCCTGTCAGTAGGCTGTGGTTAATTTATCAAACGTTGACCAGTCCATTGTGAGATAAAAATGTTGAGATAAAAAACAGAAAATCAATAAAAAGAGAATTCGCTGAAGGGGCAGTCAGATAAAAAAGACAACCCACTGTATTAATAACTAGCTTATCCAATAACATCAACCTTCTTATAAAAAGTGTTTTGATTTTTCAAGATAGCTTCTTTTTTCTTTCATTTGGACATCTACTGCAGGCCATCTCGACACTACCACGTTTTTTGAAAATTTCACGTACATGGCAATTCAGTATAGTAAAATTAGTTAAGTTTTTCGATTGTGACACACCTAACTGTAGTGTAAGATTGTTATTTGGGTATCGCGCAGACGTATCTCGGAAACCTGATCTGGAATAAACCTATTTTTTCTGAGTGTTGGTTGGTATTATTTATTAATAAATACCACGTAATTCTTGTTTCGCGTCAGGGTTGGCTGTAGGGTCGGACAAACCGGATCATTGCCTGGGGCTGCAAGTTTTAAGAGCGGCATTCGGATCGAATTTGATAATTTTTTTTGCTGTTACAAAATTTTTTATATATTTTCAGAAATATTATTGGGTGGGAATTTGTAGTTTTATTTAACGTATCTTATTTCCTTATTTTGTGCTCTTGATGTTTAATGTCAGTTTTCTTTTCTGTTGAAACTTGAAGGGTTCAAGGCGGGAGTACATGTTAAATTATGAAATTTAATTTGTTTGCGCATCTCTTTCTCTAGGAACTTTCCAGCCCGGAGTGGGGTCACAACAGACATTCCTTTCACATATACAATGTCCGGTGTTGTCAGCTATCCAAAAGGGGACAGGGGTAATTAGAGTTTTTGGTAGATAGCCACATGAAATGTGTTTTGTTTTAGTCTCGAGTGTAGTTTCTATAAGTACCTCACCATCAGTAGACTCTTTTTCGAAGAAATTGGCCTTCTGAAATGGGCGATTCGTTCTCTTACATTTTACTTGTTTCAAATAATAACAGGTTTATTATTTTAAGACTTAAAATAATATATATAATTGTTATGCTCCCTTTTCGTTCACAAAAAATATTCTATAGGTGTGTATCTATGTGAACAATTCATCTTTTTTAATTATAATTTTTTTTGCTTTAGAGAGAGGGGCGGCATTTTCCATTTTTGTCCGGGGTGGCAAAACTACTAGAGCTGACCCTGAACGCATTCAGTGCGATTTTCCATTGTATACATTGTGATTTAGCTCAGCCATAAATTTTAAAAAGTTATTTGTACGATTTGTGGAAAACTCTTATTCTACCTACCAAGATAAAGTTACTATACAAATATCACTGAAAACATATTTTGTGACTTGATTATATATGTGCTCTTGGTTTTGATTAATTTCCGTTGTTCACTAATTGCAACACAAAATATATCCACTTATATACATTGCATATCCACTTGTTTAGTAAGTTCTGTACTAAAACGGGAAATTATATGGTACAAAAGTGGACCTGTAGTACCATAGCATGTCTTCCAACATTAATTAAATATTTTTCGTATTTTCTCTTTGTTTTCTACAGTAAAAGTTTTAGGTCATAATAAAACCCTTTATAATCGCTAAGCGACTTTTACTTAACTGTTCATCGTATTTCCTACCCCTTTCCTATAATTTATTACCTCTTATGGAGAGGGTTTTCCTTCTAGTGAGTGATTCATTTCTAAAATATATTTGCTATGTACGAAAATTCTGTATAATTCAAATATTCTTTTCTCACAATGCTATTTACCTTTAGTTAATGATCTTCTTTCTTAGCTAAAAATATCTTAAAAGATCTAGATCACAATGGCGTAATAAGGTTAGGTGGCATTTGAGGGAAAGTTTTAACTATCAATCCCATGTCCATCAAAATATTAAATAAAATTTATTGAGAAAGTATTTTTTTATTCATTTGATTAAGTAAAGAGAGCAAAGGGTTAATTATCTTATAAGGTTTTTATGAAGGAAAAAATAAGTTAGATGCCTTTTTATTGACAAGTCAATTTAAAGTACAATGTAAGAAATCATTTCTATAGTGATAATACTTATTACATAAGTTTATTATTATTAATAAAACTCTTAATAAAAACTCAATTACTTACCATTTTCGCTCTCTAGGCTCAAATTCAAATTTTATTTTAAAATGATACTCTTACCTGTAAATTTTGAAATTGTTTCATCAAAATTGATACCATTAGCTGCACTGTTTTCGATTGACAAAAGGGCTCAGAAAATAATGCTTGGGTAAGAGATGAATGGATTAGCTTAAATTTAAGAAATTCCTTTTACGTGATGAAACAAAAACATATAAAGATAAAACTCTTAATGCTAAAGTGAGATGAAGAAAGGAGTTGACAATTTCATACTCAATCACAAACTTTTTGCATCTTATATAAGGCAGAATGATTAAATCACATTTATCGAAATACGTTGATATTTAAGTGAAACGTCTCACATATTATTTTTAAGTAAGTAAATTATAAAGGATTCAGAATAGAATCTTATTTATATCTAAGCTTAAAACATTTTATGGCAAGTAAAGGAAGGGGATACATTGTAAAACAAATTTTAAAATTTTCAGCTACGTTAAGTATTTAAAACGCAATTGTAAGGCTTAATAGAACATTTGATTTTTTTTTTGTATATATGGAGGAGCACACACATTGATTTGTTTCAAGAATCAACCAACGGCTAACAAAGCAAGCATTTTTATTGAGACGATACACAACACTTAACGCTTCTCTTGATGGATATTATTTTTATTCTTCAATTCCTACTATTAGTTCATACTCTCTCTATATATGTAATTATATATATATATACATATATATATATATTTTGTTCAAATTTTCAATCGTTAATAAAGTATTTTTTATTCATCTTCTCACGTTCAAATACATTTTTTAAACTTGCAGTGGATGATACTAGATATTAATACAGTTTTTTCAAATATTAACTCACTAATTAAATTTCATTTTTTAATTTTAAATTTATTCTGCGTTATTTCTGACGAAGTTGGAATTAGCTGCAACAGATGTCACCAGTAAGTTTTTCTAACGAATTTTTCTTGGCTTCAAATACATTTTTTAAAACTTGTAGGGGATGGCACTTGATATAATTTATGTTATCACATATTAATTCATTAATTAAATTCAATTCACTAAAATAAAATTTTTCTTTGTTGACCTTTCGTAGATTTTCTCGCTCTCGTTGTTTCTCGAGCGCTACGTTAATTCTCGCAGTGCGTATATCTATTACATTCACATGTCGCGTTACTGAAGGATGCATAGGAATATAGGCGTGGGCTGAGTGCTTCCTCCCCTCATGCACTACGTAATGCAAGCAAAGTAAATTGTACAAAATAAATGTACATTTGATGAACTGCAAATTAATATGATAAAATATTGCATTTGAGTAAAACTTTGAAATTTTTGACTATTCATCAAATGTTTAAACTAAACAAAGAAATTCATTTTGATTGACATATATGTTTTATTTCTCTCACTTTTAAACTATTCTGCAAGATGTCGTCGTTTTTCTGAATTGTGTCTTTTTAACACGCGTATGAAGAATTTATCCATTATTTCTAACATAAAATTCGTAGTGTATTTTAAGTTTACAGACTGTGAAAGATCAAATAAAAGAATACAACATCAATTAACAGAAAACCTTACATGTTTAAAAGAACCACATTTCAAAACTGGAAGCAAACATAATTAAATGAAGCTCTATCTATAAAATAAAGCAGGGATTTTAATGAGATGTAATTATAATTTTAAAACGATAGGTATTAATATAAAAAATTTCTACTTAGGATATTGCAATTTCAGTATATTTACTTCAACAGCTCATCGAACCAAAATATTCAAGATTTTCAAAATTGGTTTTCGTCATTTAATGGAGAGTAACAATATTTAATTATGAAAGTTTGCATTTAATTACGATATTTCAAAGACTTAAAATTTTTTCTCGCCATTAGAGTAAGGATTAACTCAAAGTTAAACTTGTTACTGAATGAGTATTAAATTAGATTTTCAGCTCTCTTGCAATAAATGTCTACAAATCCTTTCTTTTAATTAATAAATTTATAATTATGAACGAAATTTTTACTGAAAATTAATTCACATTCTTAACATTTCATCATGAAAGATTTAGATGTATTTTTGAACTAAAATTTCATGAGAAATCAGGCATTTTGTCTAATTTGCTGTGGCGTATATACGTATCAGTCTATTGAAAATTAACATATTATAAAAAAGATACATTTGTACATATACATGAACTAGCCGTTACCCGCCTGCTTCGCTTGGTATTTCATAAAGTTTCATGAATATATACTGTTTATATATATGTATATAAATTATTTATATCTAGGTCCTAGCATTAACCGTTTAATTGTTTTGAAAAACATTGTCATAACTCTCACTTCTTGACTTTAAAAAAAAAACACGAATTCTAATTAATATTATAAAAAACTGAAGTAGAATTATCTTTTATGCTCCTGTAACTCCCTCCCTAAAGTGGATTTTCACAAAATCCATTTTTATTGAATATCTACTCAACAAAATAAACATGCTTGCAAAATGTAAAGCCTAATAGTTCAAAAACGGAAATTATTTTGCCACAATAAGCCTCATAAACCCTTTTGAGGGTAGATTTCTGTTTAACCCGTTCTTAGCAGATTTCAATTCAACAAACGAAACATGCATACAAAGTTTTATTATTGCAGGTTTAATAGTTCAAAAGCACGAATATTTTTTTTTATAAAACACCCCAGTAATTCCCCGCTTTCTCCTTAGGAGTCTATTTTCATAAAATCCATTTTTGGTGGATCTCTATTCAGCAAAAGAAACATGCTTACCAAATTTTAAGTATATGCGTCAAGCAGTTCAAAAACAGGAAATTTATCTATAACGCCCCTTAACCCCTCTCGCCCATTCTCTTTGGTGGAGTGGTAGTTGCGGACGTGGTATTTGTGGACGCTTAACATTTCGGACACTTAACATTCCCCCATCTTAGAACAGATAAAGAGTGCAGATAAATCAGGAAATAAATACTTTTAAAAATCACAAATATAATTTAAAACAATAAGTAATTTTAAGTGGCAAATCTCTTTCACGTGGGTGTGTGACACAAAAAGTGTCTTTTCATTTAAAATCCAGAGAATTAGGTGACCCCCTAGTGAATGCGATGGAAAGTAATCGGTCTGGTCCGTTTGAAGAAAGCTTTATTTACTGTTTACTCAGTTACACAAAATACATTCGGCTGCTCTCGCGTGCCCTCTTACGGTAAGAAATAAAAAGGCGTTACAACACCTAGAATAAAAAGGAAAAAAAGCATATGTAAAACTGGATGAAAGAACTGAAAACATCACAAAAGAATTCGAAACATCAAACAATTTAGATAGATGTCTAAAATCTTTAAGTTTTGCAATTAAGTGAGACTCTAAATCCAATGGTAAATGACATTTATGCCTTTATAATAATGGCTAGTTAGTATTTATTTACTTGTATTTATTTTTCTTTTATTTACTTGTATCTGTTTTATTTACTTTACTTCTAGTATTTATCTTTACTTACATTAATGAAATTAATTAATTTTATGGTAATTGCACCTGTTCTAATGTTTATTTTAATCTAAAATACAAATCCCTGAAATTTGTCCATACCCTTCATTACACTGTTACTATTAATTTTTAAGTATTTCTCTGAAAGTTTTTATTTTTATTACATTTCGCTATGTTTAAAATGCATTCACACTATAATATCTTAACAATTTAATATAAATAATTGAATTTGATTGGAAAAATGTATTTATCCTTGTAATTCGATAATCGAGAGTAAAAACAGAAAACATCGGTTAAAAAAAAAAATGTTATTTTACGTGAAAGAGATTTGCCACTTAAAATACTGTTTAAAAAAATTTGTGATTTTTAAAAGTATTTATTTCCTTATTTATCTGCACCCTTTATCTGTTCTATGGGGGAAAAAATGAGTCCGCTCAAACCACGAAATGTCATGTGTCCTCAACTACCACGCAACCTTTTCTTTTGGGGGATGATTTTCGCAAAACCCGTTCTTAGAGGAACTCTAGTCCATGAAAGGAACATGCATACAAAATTTTAAGTCTGTATGTCTGATCTCAAAAACGGGAATATATTTATCTCCAACGCCCCTTAACCCCTTGCAACCGCCCTTGAGGTTTGATTTTTGCAAAACCCGTTATATACTGGACCTTTACTTCATGAATAGAACCTGTCTGAAAAAGTTTAAGTGTGTAGCTCTCATAATTCAAAACCAGGAATATTTATCTTTAATGTCCCTCATCCTTCGCAACCCCCCCCCCTTGGGGATCGATTTTCCTAAAACTCTTTTTGTATCGAATCTCTATTCCACAAAAGGAATATGCCTACCGAATTTCACGTCTGTAGGTCTTATAGTTCAAAAATGGTAATATATTTTTCTTCAACGTCCCTTAACCCCTCGAATCCCCCTCTTATAGGTTGATTTTTTCAAAATCTTTCTTGTAGTGGATCCTTATTTCATGAAAAAAATCTGTCTGTCAAATTTCAAGTCTGTAGGTTTAATAGTTCAAAAACGGGAATATTTATGTATAACGCCCCTTAATCCCTCGCAACCCCTCCCCCCCTTGGGGGTGGATTTTCACTAAACCTGTTCTTAGAGGATCTCTACTCAGTGAAAGTGACTTGCCTGCCAAATTTTAAGACTGTACGTCTAATAGTTTAAAAATGGAAATAATTATCTATAACGCCTCTTAATCCCCAGCAAAGCCCCTTGGGGTCTATTTTCGTAAAATCCATTCTTAGCGTATCTCTCTAGATAGTTAATACAATTCACTTTAGCACATATACAGCATATTCGCATAAATATTTTTTGTAATGAACACCAGCTTTTTGATGAAGTGATATCCATGGATCAGAGCAAATTTCTACATACAAAATAAAATTGCAATCTCACATCAAAATAATAGGATTATAAGAATTCTGTCATAGTTATAAAAAGTAGGAAATAGCTCACAAGTATCGCAGACGAATTTGGAAAATCTTTAGAAAATAAAGTCAGAACAACTACAGGAACCAAATAAAAACATGTCTGGATTAAATGATTACGGATGAGATCTGAGGAACAAATCAAGTGATATTATAATAAAAAGCATAATGGAGGCATACAAATAGAGAGAGATACATTATTTAAAATAAACTGAAGCCTTCGTAAAATTAATTAAAAGTTTGTTAAATGTCTTAACAAAAATTAAAATTACATGAATTGAGCAATATTTCAAATGTACAAAAAAAGTAATAATTTAAGTTCCTTTTTGAAAGATTCCTTTCTGACACTAGAAGTTTCTCAAAGTTCTTCCCAGCATCAGTATAATGACCATCGAAAGCTATTTTCACTTCACATTTTTTTTCAGTTTTTTCCCTTCACTTCAGTTTGTGAATGAAATGAAAATAATTGAAGACTAGAAAACAGAAGAGTAAATATATTTTTATAATTAAATGAAAAATAGTTACAAGATAATAAAACAATAATGGTTAATTGAAATAATAATCTTGTGTGAAACCCACAACGCAATTGCAATCAAATAATAATATATCAATGTAATATATTGAGTTTAATCCTTTTTAATGTTTGCCCACGCTTGTTAAGTTACAAGTGTTTATCAGGATTATTTAAAATGAAGTAAATATTCAATTTATTGCTATCCCATTTATATGATGTATACGCTTTCTTTTTCATTGTCACATTCATTTCTATTTAATATAAGTTAACAAATCATTTTTCGTTCTTGATGTAGATAAAAATCTATCCTTTGAGTGGATTTATTATTTTCACAACCTATGTAAAATAATAAAAGGTAACACAATGCAAAGTAACACAATTAAACCAAAAGGTAATAGTATTTATCAAATTCATCCTGTGACGTTTGAAAAAATTAATGGTGGTGTGAGAGTTAGGAAATTAAACATCTGGTTTATTTACGTCACAGCTATTAATTACTATATATACAGTGGTGTCCAAAATTGTGGACACTTTTTAAAATTGTTTTTTAAGTTAGCAAGCATATAGAAAATGTTACGTAGCACAAAAATGCAAAGTCTTTTATATCATTTTAAAGAAAATTTAATACTGAATTCAAAACTAAAAACGAATTTCAAATACTTACAACGCAAAAAGAGTTATGTTGCAATAACTATTTATATACACTTGATACTGATGCTAGCAGTGAGTTATTAGTGCTTGGTGGGGTAGCCTTTATTTTTTTACTACAGCTTCACATCGACGTTTCATTGAGCTGAAAATAGTTTTAAGCTCTTCCTTCGCCATTATATGATGCTAGGAAACGATTATATCCTTAATTAGTTACTTTTTATGTCATGGGCACCTCATTCGGACAAAAGTTTTTCAGCGGTGCCCCAAGTTTTCGATAGTATGGAGGTCAGGACTGTTTCCTAGCTAGGACAACAACTCAATTATCTTAAAACGACGCTAGTCTTTCGATTACTTAACTGTGTGGCAAGGAGAAGAATCTTGCAGAAAAATAAATGAAGCATTCTTGATAAATAGATTCCTGAAGGAAGGTAGAAATTTGGGTTCTAGAACGGTGTTAACGAATTTTCTGACATTCAGTGTTCCATCTATGATACGAAGGCGACCAATACCATCTGCTGATATGCTTGACTAAATGATAAAACTATGTGGGTACTTCACAGTTGCCTGGATGCAGTCAGGATGTAGCATTTTTCCTATTTTACGTCTTACATATTTTTGACCCTCACTACCGAATAACAATATCTTAGTTTCATCCCTCTATATAAAGTGACCACTAATAATTTGTCCAAATAATATGTTCCTTTGACCACTGTAGCGTCTTTTCTAGCGTTGCTGTAAATTAAGATAAGGCTTTTTTTCATGAAATTCTACCTCTTAGTCTAACATCTTCTAATCTTCTCCTAATGTTTTTGAACTGACAGAAACATCAGCAGCATTCATATAACTTCTGATGACCGTTGATGGCATTCTTCTATCTTTGAGACATAGTATTCTTGTTCTTCTGTTATTAAAAGATGAGATGCACATTTTTCGGACTTTTCTTGCTTTGTTTTTTATTAAATCTGTCTCCTGACATCTTAAACTAAATTTTTAATCTCGAGATGTAATAATTGAACCATCCACCTGTTTTGCAATTTTTACATAGGAAAGACCATTTTATTGTCGCACATCTCTTTCTAGGTGCCCAATCAACTCTTTTGCTTGATGTCGTTGCTTCTTGACTAAATATATCATTATTGTCTTGGCCAGGAAACAGTCCCCACCTCAACCCTATGGAAAACTTGTAGCTCCGTTTGAAAACTGTAACCCAAATGAGGTACCCATGGAATAAAACGGAGTTAATTGAGGTTATAATTGCTTCCTGGCATCATTTAATAACGAATGAAGAGCTTAAAACTATTTTCAGCTCAATGAGACATTGATGTGAAGCTGTAATGAAAAATAAAGTCTACCCCACTAAGCAATGATAACTCACTGCTATCATCAGTATCTACTGTATATCAATAATTATTGCAGCATAACCTTTTT
>BMAV01001116.1:196727-210348 GCA_019973955.1 Trichonephila inaurata madagascariensis
TGCCATGAATATGAAATTGTAACGCTTTAGTGCGATATTAATTGAAAACAAACAGGCGATGTTGGTTAGTTTAAACTAACATTTACTCTAGAGTTACATATTGATTATTAGTAGGATTGGTATTGTCAGGACACACAAACATACGACTGACCTCTCGTGTGATTATCCTTGAAACTTTGCTATTATGAATACTGGGTTCCAATGCTTCAAGCAACTCATCTTTAAACTAAACATTTTAATGATTTGAGGATAAATTTAGATTCATGCTAATAGAATGCTTAACGTATCAAACACATTGGTTGAGATTAACTTTCAATACACCATTCTATTCGTTCTAAGATTTCTTCGATTGTTCTTGAAGTCTGTCAAATACCCTAGAAAGTCATTTTCTGGAACGTCCTCCAATTCATTGCTACTGTCCTTTAATTATCCGGAATGACCCTATTTCGTCATCTTTTCCAGGTCTCTTGAGTTTAGGGAATAGGAAAGAAGTCCTCTGCCATTAAATCTAATGATTAGGAAGGATTCCTGGAAGTAATCACTTGGATTTTATCCAGAAAATAAATAGGAAATAATCACCGAGATTCCCCAAGTCATTATTATAAAGGAGTCAGGACTCAAATCTTTCTCGGGAAGAATAATATGTAAAGCTATTTATCCAGTACATAGTACATGACCGAAAAATGTAGCAGATTTTGTTTTCATTTTACTTTGATATAAATGGTGCATTGCAAAAATATGTATCATTATAAGTATTACTGAGTGGACTGTGTTCGATCGGCCAGTAATACAATATATGATAATATATATGTCATGCCTGTATTATACGGTAGGATTCTGTTTTGGACTTATAAGATTATTAATGCTTAAATAATTATGGAGTTCTTCAATGATTTTCTAAATAAAAATAATATTTAAAATAAATATAAAACAAGATATTATTTACGGAATGAAAAACAAAATACAGAGAATTAAACAATTTAAAAAAAAATTCAAGTGGGAAAAGAATTATACAGAAATTTCTAGCTAAACGGGAAAGACATTATTGCAGATTTTTATTGAAACCTGTTTAGTATCTATATGATAGGCGAAATAAGTAAGTACATGATCAGGATTTGTATTCAAAAGAGATTGAAAGTTTTCCGTTATTGGCAAAAATTGCAACACATTTTCTTGAAGCATATAATTTATATCAGTATGATACTAAAAATTCAACAGATAGAACAAACGGAAGAATATACAGTTTTAAAAATATGCTTGGTGTAATGTGGAGATTTGGTATGCAGCTCAGATGTCGTCATCGTCACTTGATCGTGATTCAAAATTTTGAGCTGCATCCCTCGCCAATAACTCTCTTGTTGCATTAAGGTATCCGACTACGTTCGGAACCGAGATTTTAAAAAAGTGCATAAATGGATAATTTTCATATTTAGTGTCACTTAGATTAGAATACATGTATAAAATAGTTTTAAGAACATTATGACAAAAACAAATTATTTAAATGCAATATTTTGGCAAAACATTAACTTAGAATAACCCTTTTTCAAAACCTCCTTTTATAAAAAAAATGCTTCTATAATAATAATATTTTGTTTAGGTAAAGTAAAGCCTTCTCCAGAGAGTCTCAATTAGGACTTTTGAAAACTTCGCATTATTTTCAGAGTTATCACCCATTGAAATAATTATCGGCGTTTTTTTCTTAAAATTTCTCCCCTTTGTTGTAGTAAAATATGGATAAATCCACTTCTAAGTTATATGTTTCAAAAATTCTAGTTGAGCCTCTGTACAATGGTATAAGCTAAACACAGGCAAAATATTATTATATAATAGAAGCATTTTTCATAAAAGGAGAATGTTTTGAAAATGGGTCATTCTATGTTAATTTTTTGTCATAATTGTTTGACTTAAATAATCTTTTATTGTAATACTATTCTTAAGACAATTTCATATACGTTTTCTAATCTAAGTGACACTAAATATCATAAATGTTATCCATTTATACGCTTTTGCAAAATCACGGTTTCGAACGTAGTCGAATACTTTAAGTTTTCATTACTTAGACTTGGATAAAAAAATGTGCTCATAATAAGTCTATAATTAACAGCTTTTCACCTTTTAATATTTATTTGTTTGTTGGAAAAGTTGGAAGTGGCACGTGTGTAACTTTTTTCTTTTATCAGATAGTGGCACTCTTCCCAAAAAGCTTGGCCACCCCCAAAAGGTTGTCAAGAATCTAAAATTCCATGAAATTACATTTGATTAAATTCCTTTTTTTAATGAAACCCCTGTATTTTATATTTTGACTTGAAATTATTAAATATATATCCCTTCTGAATTCGCCTCCATCCTTTTTTGAACATTTTTGGAACCCTTTTGACGCATGCGTACTTGTAGCAAAGATTGCCGGACTTGAGAATGAAATGTTATGGTCAACTTACAGTTATGAATATGTATGGTGCATATAATCAGTGGCGTCAGGGGTGGCTCTAGGGCCGAACAATCCGGACCCCTGCCCGGGGCGGCATTTGTGGATCGAAGTTGAAAAATACATTTTTTTTGTTACAAAGAATTTTTTATATTTTCTGAAATATTATTTTGTGTGAATTTGGTATTGTGCATTTAACGTATCTTATTTTTTTTTTTATTTTGTACGTATATTTAATGACAGTTTTCTTTTATGTTTAAGCTTGAAGGGTTTGAGGCGCGAGTATATGTTAAAGCATGAAATTTAATATGTTTACACATCTTTCACTTGTAAATTTCTCGCCATTCCGGAGTGAGGTCACAATGGATATTCCTTTCACCCTTACGATGTCCGGTATCAGCTATCCAAAAAAGGACAAGGGTAATAAGCTGTTTTGATAAATGGAGAGTTACAGGAGGTGTTTTATTTTAATCCTGAGTATAGTTACTATAAGTTAAAACATACGCTTGTGATCCTCACCATCATTAGAGTATTTTTCGAAGAAATTGGCCTGCTGAAATTGACGATTCCTTCTCTTACATTTCCCTCGTTTGATACAATAACAAGTAATTATGTTCTTAATTTCGAATTGTTCTGAATATTTTAATACTTAAAATAATATATATATATATGTATAGAGAGAGAGGCGGCATTGGGGGGAGAGAATGGCGGCCTTTTCCATTTTTGTCCTGGACGGCAAAACTGCTAGAACCGGCCCTGGTGGAGTAATGTGCACCTACACCCCCGCATTGTGGGGACTCCAGGGTTCTAAGAGACAAGACTGTCTGTCAGCCAACTTGGGGGCCTCAAACCTGACTTTGCGGGAGGACCAAATGTTCTCCGTTAAGCCACTGCATATAATATTATGTTACCCAAATATTTTGTATTAAGGTATCCGACTATGTTCGGAACCATGGTTTTAAAAAAGCGCATAAATGTTTAATTTTCATGATATTTAGTGTCACTTAGATTAGAATACATGTATAAAATTGTTTTAAGGACATTATGACAATATAAATTATTTAAATACAATATTTCGGCAAAACATTAACTTAGAATAAATTTTTTTCCAGATGTTCTCCTTTTGTGAAAAATGCTTCTATTAGAATAATATTTTGCCTGTATATAGCTCAGACCTCTGTACAGTGGCTCAACTATGATTTTTGAAAAATTCACATTATTTTCAGAGTTACAACCATTTGAAATAATTATCGGCGTATTTTCTTAATATTTCTACCTTCTGTTTTAGTAAAACATGGATAAACCTACTTCCAAGTTATGCATTTAAAAAATTCTAGTTGAGCCTCTGTACAGAGGTCTGAGCTGAATACAGGCAAAATATTAATACAATAGAAGCATTTTTTTACAAAAGGAGAACATTTGGAAAAAAGGTTATTCTAAGTTAATTTTTTGCCAAAATAGTGTATTTAAATAATTTTTTTTTGTCATAATGTCCTTAAAACAATTTTATACATGTATTCTAATCTAAGTGACACTAAACATCAAAAATATTATCCATTTACACGCTTTAGCAAAATCACGGTTCCGAACGTAGTCGGATACCTTAATATTTTTAAATGCAAAGAATGAATCAAGAAGCACACACATACCACCAGATATATCTTTATTTACAAACAATCACTTTACAATGTGCAACAACTGTACAAAAGAAATTGAGGAAATAAAATGAAAGTGCTCTTTATTACAAATTTTTTTGTTTGTTTGCAATCTATCTATAGTGCTCATCACTGATCCGTCTAGACCAGCACTTGTTTTGTCAAAGGTTTCCTGAAGAACTAGTTCTATATTTCTGTTCAGTTTCAGTCCATCCAATATTCCAGTGAGTACATTATCAATAAATATTCGTATTATAAAAGCTATAAGAAAATTCTATCCATGATGAATGCTTTAAGGGAATTTTAATTTGTTCTAAAGTACTAAATTTTATATATGATTTTTTATATGTAAAATATATTTGGTACTTCTGAGTCCTAATCTAGTTTTAAAGGAGATGTTTTTTTTAGAATAATTTCAATTTTGCTAAAACTAACTATTCTGATTTCCGTCATGGTTTATAAAAAAGTATCATGAGATTGGAAGAATGTATATCTAAACTGAAAAGAAAAATGATATTTCATTAATTTGGTTTTAAGAAAATGCTTCTTTGAAGATAAAATACGTATCCCACCATTTCATGAATTATAATTCCATTTCTTGCGATTTAATAATATCACGTAACACATTTCCCTTGGTAAAAATTTTGAAACAGACAGCATCGTATATATTTTGAAAATAAAATGTATCTTTTTGAAAGAGATAAATTTACAATATTTTCTCTAGAACATAATTATTCTTATACAGAAGAATCAATTTGTCGATTTCAGATGCTCCAATCAGCAAGAGTCCTCAAGAGTCAGTGTGAACAATATAGACTCAAACGTTGCAATAAGTATCAGTAGTACACTGTAGTAGTTTGAGATTTTACTAAGCTTTTTAGTTTGCATGCCATCTAACCAATGTTTCACTAAGTCAAATTTCATTTATATCGGTGTAATTTAAATTATTAGAAATCTTTGAAGTAAAGCATAATAAGCAATTTTTAAAAATTAAAAAAAAAAAAAAAATGCAACGCTGATGAAATGTATGGTAAATTATTTAACAGTAAAAGATATTTTTAGAACAAATTTTTCACCAAATAAAGAATTTAAAAATGTATACAGTATAAAGTTTATCCATAAATGCCAATTGATTTGTGTTTCAATAAGGTTTTAATTTGATAAATATTTATAATTGGAATTTTTCTTTTCATTTATTTCTTCTACAATCACAAAGATATTTTATTTCGTATTTTATTCTTTGCATTTTTAGACTTTATAACAATGCTTTCTTTATATGAAACATGTTTAGCTAATTTCGTAAATTAATGTTCTAGAATAATCCATGTTATTATAAGTATTTACTTACGGATTTTTTGAAAGAATTTTTACATACTTTAATTATATCTATTTTTCTTTGATAGTCAAAGAATTCTACAAAATAAATAAATAAAATAAAATAAATAAATAAAGAATAAAAATGAAAAATAAATAACTAAAGAATAAAAATAAAAAATAAATAAAGAAAGAATAAAAATTAAGGAATTTCATTTATACGTAAAATCTCTAATTTAGACTGAATGTTCCAATGTACAGACGATGAAATGTTTCAAAAAGCGGTCTCTCTTTCGATGTACATTTTTGGTTCTAAAATTAGCATCGCTAACGTTACTAAATTTAAATAAGTTTTCGAAAATTGAAAACATCTATCAAATCAAAAATTATTTCGTCTTTTACAAAAAAGGAGAATTTAAATTAACTATACAGACCATCGACATGTAATGGGCAAGACTTTCTTCAGAATATTTAAATTTTTTCGATAAATGGTGTTATGTTTCTCCAATAGATGGCAGTATAAAAGCAAATGAAAACAAAACACGGTCATGACGTCAAAAGCAGCACAATCGAAGATTTAGAATTAGGACGGCAAAAATCAAGAGAGCTTAAGTTGATTTTTAAACAATAATGAGAGAAACGTAAGACAACGTTTTATTTACTTATACAAAGACTGGTACATGTTTAAAGAAATTAGATTTTTGTTTTTCGTTTAATGGTGATAAATTGAAATACTTCAAAGTAGTTCCTACTTAATATATTAGTTTTTAAATGAAAATTTCTATGTGTGCAGTATTTTAAATTCAACTGATGTTCTCATAAATATTTTTTGATAAAATGAAAGAGTAATAAATTATTACCTTTTTATACTGCATCATTAATTTCTATTCTTTATTTGGATATATGTGGCCTTAAAATTAAAAAAAAAAAAAAACAACTTCAACCAAATTTGTTTGAATTTTAGTAAAAAGAAAAAAAAAAGTATTTAGCATAATGTGATTGTGAAGTTTTTATAAAAACATTTTTCGTTACACAGTCATTATTTATTAAAATCAATAATGTTTTAAACTCAAATATTTATCGAAGATAAGAATTTTTTTTAAATTTATTTACTCATCACGCAACCCAGTTAAGAGTTACAGTGATTTTAAAATTGCTGTTGATATTTCAATCATACTTACCCCATTTATTAACAATGATATTCAAATATAATGATAATACATTTCAGTTACATTTTTCCTTTTTGAAAATTAAAACAATTTTCTACTATTTATTTATAAATAACAAACATCTCTATTTCAAAATGTTATAAAAATGTTCAGTGAGTATTTGAATGATGTTTATTTTCTAAAAACGGCTAAAAATAAACTCTACTTTCTTTAAAGATGTGTTTTGAGAATTCTATATTTAAGATCAAGGTTTGATTTCTGAAGAAAAACACAGGGAGTCAAATTTTTTTTAATTAAACGTGCTTTACAATAATTGTACTTAAATTAATACACAGACATCAGGTATAAAACCTATGAAATTTTTAAAAACTAATAGAATTTTTTTATGATACGTATGAAGTGATGTTGATATAAATATAATTATATTTCTTATTTATGGTATTTTTTGAATTTAGGATCATAAATTTTTTGTAAAAAATTGGTTCCTCCAGAAATCATGCCTTGTCTAGAAAAATAAGAAAAGACTTTCGAGCCTTTCAATCTACATTAGACAATTTTTTGTAATAAAGAACTTTAAATTTAAATAAGCAAACCATTTTTCATGCATTTCTTTCAAAGGGCTATGTTTGATGATCTGATATGCTAGGATTATAATTTCGATTTTGTAGCTAAGAAGAGCTGTTTAGAAAAATAAATATATTGATTCTATTAATATTACACATTTTTATCCATAGATGATTTCGAAACACCTTGAAGATTACATTTATCGATAGTTCATTTTCCTTCATCAGAGCCAAAAGAATTAAATTGATATTTGATCCGTTACAGATCTCATAAGCAGTTTTTCATTACATTGGAGTTTTATAAACCTGTTTGGCAACATCTACAGAACTTTTATATTAGTTAAATAAACATTAATGGCTTGTCAACAATAATAGCATATCATATGTGATTACTCCTGATTACATTTTCTTAATTCACATTTTCAATACACCGAATGCCATTATGAGAAATGCATGATGTTCTCCAATAAAATTTCATACATTGGAAATTTTCACACCATTATTTCACACATTCCATGTTTGCATATTTCCATAAAATATAGAATCTCGATTATCCGGGTATTGTTTAACCTGTACTGTTTTATCGATACTAAATGGTCATTCTACTGGATTTGATTAAAATGATTTTTCGCATAAGTGTTTGGGATGACATTTCAAAAAATAAGTCATATTTTATTATACCTTTTTGTAGAATCATTTAATGGTATAGTATTATTTATAGCACTTTTTGTTACCAAAAGGCAATCAATTTACTGAAAATTTTGATAACTTTACGACAGCATAAATCATAAGTGGTTCATTACGAATTTTAGCAATGAAAGTAACAGGTTTATAATCTAAAGGTGATTACCTGTAATATAAATTACAAAGTTAAAATGAAATAACGAAAATATTACTTTATAGTTTTGCTTTATATCACAGAACATAAAACAAACTCGGAAGAAAAATTTTCAATTTTATGTAAATTTCCGATATGAAACACCTATTACATTACATTTACATTATTTTAAAATTAAAAAAAATTTTATATGTGTCCAACTTTAATTTTTAACACGCGTGGTACAACGCTATGTATAACACTTTTTGTTGCCACAGGGCATTCGATTAATTGAAAACTTTAATAAATTTATTACAACTAAAATCATAAGTGTTACATTTAGAATCTTAAAACTGAATAAGTATTATGTTTATATCCTAAAGGGGATTCCCCTTGTTACATAAATCATGAAAATTTAAATAAAATTCCAAGAATAATATTATTTTATTTAAAGTTGTTTTCCCCTAATATCACTATCACAGAACCTAAAACAAACTCGGCAGAAAAATTATCGTTTTCACATAAATTTACAATGTTTACCACATTCATCCATTTATTATACCTATCTTAAAATTAAAAAAAAAAATGTTCTATATGTGCCCAATTTTAACTTTTAACATGTATTGTAAGGAA
The DNA here is from genome assembly GCA_019973955.1 of Trichonephila inaurata madagascariensis. NCBI lineage: Eukaryota > Metazoa > Arthropoda > Arachnida > Araneae > Nephilidae > Trichonephila > Trichonephila inaurata. Next base: position 205,304 of record BMAV01001116.1, read on the forward strand.
CAAATTTAGAATTCCAGTACAAGAGATAAAAAGTGGATTGATTTAAATAGAATTGCGTAGTATAGCATATAGTCTTCTATATGCATAATGGTCAAAATAGGTTATTAATGTTGAATTATTTTTTCTCTCTAAAAATATGTCAACTTTACGTGTATTCTTTTCTTTGATATTACCCGAAGGCAACCTTATATTTGGACCAAAATTTTTTATTTTTTATCATTCGATACCTTGAGTTTGTATTATCCCCAATTTTTTTGTTACTCAAAAACGCAGAGGTTTGTATTACATAGGATAATCGAGATTCAGCCGAAATTTCAATCTTTTTAATAACTACCACAGTTCTAAACATGAATATTCGAAGCTTTCACACATATCAGTTTACATATACCAACCTTCTGGAACTGAAACATCATAACTAGAATTTTTTTTCTAATTATATGTGAGCACTCATAATTGTCGAAGAGAATTTCGAATAGAAATATGAGGTACTGCCAATAGTCTAATAGCAAGTCCATAAGCCTTTTTTTTTCACCAGCTAAGTTCGTTCCATGCTGCATGTATAAGGCAAAAGTTCATTCATGCTATGGTAGTTGTAGTAAACTCTTGAATATACCTTTGAATAATTATATGTACAAGAAATACTGTGTTTTGTTCACTTCAAAAACCACAATTTTTTTACTACTCATTTGAAGTTTCTAGTAAATCGTTCATTAATAAATAATAATATGGGTATTGTTATTAAGATCATTCTTATATTCAGTGATAATTTTCTATTAGCTTGCAAATATAACTTTATTGGAATGTAAAGTGATTCATGATTCTGTCAAAAGCCAAATTGGTTAATGAAATTCGTTTAAAAGTTCTGAAAATATAATTCCGAATAGTAGCAACGTTGTAGTACCTTTAAATCACTTTTTTAAAGAATGTATGTTTATTTCTGTTGATAGGTGAATGAGGTGTTAAGCGGTCCGTACCATTGCTTATTTGTTTGAATTAACCAATTTGTTTTCTGATAGGTTCATTTAGTTCCTTGACATGTTTTAAACCTAATTTTGAATTAAGAAATGCATTTTTTTGTTCACAATCATCAATTGTTTAAAGTATCTAAAAGAACATCATAAAAATTTATGATGAAATGTCAGAGATATAATGGGAAAAGGATTGAAAATATACATATTTTATCTGATTTTAAGGTGGTGCTTATGAATTTAAAGAAAGAAGTCAATACACATAAGCAAATATTTTAAATTAGGTTGAGCTTGTCTACGTGAAAATACTGGGATTACTAGGTATTAATAAAAAGATGTAAATAAATTGTGATATCAAGAAAATGTGTGTAGTATATACTATATACATATAATAAACATTATTTTAAGATTTAAAAAATGTATATTTAAATAATTACATTTAAAATGATTTATATTCTGATGTCAAATTGTGTTGATAATAGTTTTATGTAATTTATTAAAACACTTCCTGTATTGAATGAAAAACTAATTAAACTATATAACGTTAAATTAATCTATAGTAAAAAGTTTTGTAATTAAGAATTTTTAGGATTCTTAACTGTGCTAAAAGTTATTCCAAATATAAAAATGTGTTTTTTAGTACTGTCGATTAAAATTTCATAAGGAAAAAGTCTCAAGTAGTTGTTACTTTATTGATATGAAATCAACGAATAAAAGTTTAATATTTTTTGTAGACAATTTCATTAATTTATTTGAAAACAATAGATGAACTTCAAATGTTCTTTGTATTTAGAATAATATAATTTAAGAAGGAAGTAATCGACTTCTATGATATCTAGGACTTCTGTGATACCAAAAATTCCACATATTTAACTCAATTATTTTTATTTTTATGAATGCCTTTTTCGTCCCCTTAATATGCTTTGCGTTGAGCCGGCTCAATTCCTGAGCAAATCTGAGTAAATTTTTTCTCTATAATTTATCAGATAAAGATAAAAAGATATATAATTTTTACCCATTATCCATAAGATTTCCTAATATATGAATTATTTGAGGAAATTTAATGATGCTTCTCTCCAATTTAAGTAATGAAAATAACATTAATCACTAATCTCTCAGATATTAATCAGTAAAGCTGATTACAATCGAAATTCGTTGTTTATTATTTTTGAGTTATCAAAATGGTTGAATATTTTTGTAAATATATTCCTTGATATTCATATAACTTTCAAATAGGTAAAATTCTGACTACTTGAATAACTATTAATAAATTTATCTGCATTTCACCGTTTATGGTGTTTGTTCTGAATTGCAAATTTGTGAGAATTGCCTGCAATCAAGTAATAACAAGTCCCCCCTTTTAGAAGCAAACCGTTCCTAATTAGCTATTTTAAACCTCAAGTTGTGGCATTCTCGATCAGAGAAATCCAACATCTCCTCGATTTGGCACAACCTAAAGAGCCGACTTCAAAATCAAATCTAAAACATGTCAAGGACGTTGTTGACTAGAAATTGCAAGCCTCGTTACAACCTTAAGCTGTACTGCTGCTGCCTTTGCCTGGACACGCGGCAGCACAATCGACACCATCAGAGCAACAGCCTCCTCAGTTCGTCGCCACTTCGGTTGCTGTAGATCCGATGTTCTTCGAGCTCCTCCTCAGAGTAGTCCGACTCCTCCTGGGCCTTCTTGACGCGCAGCTCGTAATCGGACCAGTGATCGAGGGTCTCTTTGTGCATTTCAAGGAGCATGAGGCCGTCGAAGACTGTGTCGCAGATGGAGCACATGTAGTGTCGCTTCCTCTGTTGATGCTGCTCCAGGCGACGGACGCTGTTGAAGGAGCGCTCACAGAAGTTGCACGTCAGCTCTTCTTCTTCTGAAAAGATAAATAATAATTTTAAGTCTACATTTCTACAAATACATACCTATAAATGAATACTTTTTACATGTATTTTTTATTTTTATTAATTTTAATAATTCATACTAACATAAACAATACTATTTTTTAAGTCTCTTTTTTTTCAATACGTATCTTTTTATATAAGCATTGGTCAGAACTTTTTTATTCTCAGTGCTTACCATCATAAAGTTCTGAATCATACGACCGGGAGAGAAAGAATGTAAAACAAATCATAAACCTTTCTCATTTCTTTTTCCTTCAAATGGTACTGTGGCAGTGGTAGATTGTTTTCCTCCTCCCGTTGGTGTGGTGTGGTAGTTAGGAGAGGGGGTGCCAGCTCAGGTGTCGTCCACGTCACTTGACCATGGTTCAAAATTACGTGGTCCGTCGCCAAAAGTCCTCATGTAGCTTAACAGTGCGACGTTAATATTCAATCAATCAATCTATTCAATCAATCGTGGCAGTGGTAGCAATTGGGGATTGCAATACCGGTATACCGGGATACCGAATACCGGTATTTTGAGCCATTTGTACAATTTTGTAATACCGATATTCACAAGTTTAAATAGTGGTTTTTTGGTATTTACTATATATATTAAATTGACTCCACTATATGTTCAGGGATCGCCAACATAGCAAAATAGTATACCTTTGTGTATCTATGTTTCCTTATCGAGCGAAATTAATTAGACTGTGAATATAAAGTTGCATCGTACAATCAATAGAAGTAATAAGGAGGCGGACCAAAACTATCCTATTACAGCTCAGAGAGATACTGCATACTTGCAAGATTCGTTGTCTGATATTGGTATCTGAGAAAACAAGTTTGTAGTTGTGAAGAAAATGTGTAATATTTCGATATTTTTTAAATTGGTGAGTTAGTTATTCATATTGTATTTGCATATCACAAACTTTAGGGTTCAAAATGTTTTTCAGATTCATTATATATATAATATATATAAATAATAACCCATAATAATGAATAAGAATAGCTATAAGGGGTCTCAAGGGTGTTAAATTTCTCTAGAGGTATGAAAATATAAACAATTTTCAAACAGGTAAAATTTAAATTAAATGATTGGAATCTTTTACACATTATTTATAAAGGAATGAGGCTTCAGAAAAGTGTAAAATGTTTAAAATATAATAATAATTTTAAAAAATATAAACACATATGAAAATAAGAAAATTTTCTATAAAAAAATATTTATTAAGTTTTCGTCGCGCATGCTATTTTCTAAAATAGTAGCATTAATTACTAGCTATAAGTTGATTTATCAAGTTAAATATATTCTTATTACACTGTAGCTATTTTGATATAAATAGAATAATAACTTACATATTTTAATATATAAAGAAAATACATTTTTAAAAGATATTTAAGAAATTGCAATATTTTACAAATATTTTGGAATACAAGAGATATATAATACTGAAATTAGGTAGGGTTTAAAGAGTATGATGCATTTTATAATCCTAAAAAGTTTTATACATCAGAGGCTACTATTTTAGAAAATAGAGTGCGCAACGCAAAAAATACCTAATATTTAATATAGAATTTTCATATGCTTATGATTTTTAAAATTATTATTATATTTTAAACATTTTATACTTTTCTGAAGCCCCATTCTTTTATAAATAAGGTGTGAAAGATTCGAATCATTTAATTTAATTTTAAAAGAATTATACCTGTTTGAAAATTGTTTATATTTTCAGACCTCTAGAGAAATTTAAATACTTCGGTTTGGTTGCATTGTTTATATGATGAAAAGAATATATGATGGCACAATGTAAAAAAATGTTCGAGTTATTAAAGTGAATGGAGAAAGTACAAGGGGACTCCATACACATTTAAAAACGAAGTATGATACAAATTTGTAAAAGAGGAAATAATTTAATTGCGATGAAGATACAAATTGACCCAAGCCATCAGGGATTATAGATTACTTTGAAAAAAAAAAAGATGATTTGGTTGAGATTATAAGTAAAACGACAGCATTAGATCGTTTGTCATTGCTAACAGTACCATCCACTAGCGTAGATGCCAAAAAAAAAGCGTTTTCACCAGCTGGTAATTTTTGCACAAAATTGCATTCCAGGCTTAATGACATTACAACTGATGCATTATGTTTTTTAAGATCACATTTCAAAAATTTGTAATAGTACCACAGGCTGAATA
>BMAV01001116.1:216294-230504 GCA_019973955.1 Trichonephila inaurata madagascariensis
TAATTAAATTTTGCTTGAAATATGATATTTTCTCAGTTTTAAATGCCTCAAATCAAATTATAATACGCATGCTTTTTACTACATATTTGCTTACAGTATTTCAATCTATATATATATAATCTGAGTTAATATTTTATGAAGATTCATCATTCTCTCGTTCTTGAGTCTATTAATCTATTGATTAAAAACTTCATTAGTACACAGTAAAATATTAATTAGAATTACAAGGAGTGTTCAAATGAAAGAGTTCGAAATGTAGTGGCAACGTAACCATAAACATATTTGATGTGCTGCTATGAGAGAACGTAGCGATACATCTAGGGATGAGAACGGAGTCTTTGGCATGGATCGGAGCATGCACAGGAAAGAGCAAAATCTCTTGTAAAAAGCGCCGTCCAATTGAAGCGGCAGTGCGTATGAGGACATGATGGCGTTCTCATTGCAAAATTCGACTATTGAGAAACTTCGAGGCGTTAACCAATTTCTGAAAGCGAAAGGTGTTAAACCGGCAGGTATTCATCGCCGGATGGTGACTGTATACAGGAAAGACTGTGTTTTCAGGCCATACACGCGGAACTTGCCAAGCTTAAATGGGAGCAGCTTGAGTATCCTCCCTACAGCCCGAGAATGCCACTCTGCGATTCCATATGTTTGGTCTCTTGAAAAAACATCTAAAAAGAAAGCGCTTCAACTTAGATGGCGAACTTAAGGACGCTGTGAAGAACTGAATCTTGTCATGGCCACAGGAATTCTGGAAACGAGGAATCCTTTGGCTCATTAATCAATGGAATCACTGTGCACAAGCATATTGTAAATACTTTGAATAAAGTCTTCATTCATACTCACAGTGTCGTTTAGTACCTTTTCATTTGAATATTCCTAGCATAATGTAGGGAATATCTCTGCAATGTAATAATATGAAGTAATAATTCTTTAAAATATTTCCAGTTAATACATTAAAATCATACATTAAAATAGCATCTGTAACTTGTTAAACAATCAATGATATTCATGATAATGATGTAAATTTAGTTAAATTTTTATTTAATTTATTATTTTTATCAGTAAGTTGGTGGCCGTGGTAACCTTGTGGTCATGGTCACGAACTCGAGACCAGAGCGTCACGGGTTCAAATTCTGGAGCCATTGAAGATCTGCCGTGTAAAGATGGCCGCTGCAAGCAACATCTATCGAAGCTTAATGTCTCCCGTTGGTGTGGTAGCTAGGAGAGGGGTGCCCTCGTCACACTTGACTGAGGTTTAAATTTACGAGGTGCATTGCTAATGGCTTTCGTGTTGCTTTATAGAGTGACGTTAATATAACAATCCCTCACTTATCAGTAAGTTATACAATTCTTTTTCAAAATAAATAAGTTTTAAATTAAGTGATTGCTGTTAATATAAGAATTCCAAACTTCGTTCATTTAATAAAGAAATGTAATTTCCTTTTAAGAGCTCTTATAACATAGCAAGAAATATAATCAATTACGTATTACATGCCATTAATCATTAAATTTCATTTAAGGAACTTTTCTAAAATATTTTATCTTGACTCATTCTAAAGATTTCTTGACTCATTCTAATTTAAATTTCCATCACGAAATTTACCCTAAGATTAGAAAGTGAAAACAAAATTTAGAATTTCTTTTTCATCCCAGAAATAATAATACTACTACTAAAAAAAACACCTACAAAATCAAGATAATTTGAGGCGAAGGCTGTGAGTTTTTTTCTTCTTCATTTTCTGTTGAATTTGAAACTTTTTTCCTCTCGAAATTGTTTGAGTTGGAGAATTTATCTTAAACGACGCATTTATTAGCTCTTTAAACTCCCCCAAAACAGGAGGGAAAAAAAAGGGAACAGTATTTTCTATGCATTAAAAGCTTTCATTTTATGTCACTCGCGATTATGTCAAAAAAATAGTTTCTTTGCACTTTACTTTTTCTGACGTATTTTTCCCATCAGCAATAATATTTTTAAATTTTGACGAAAATGATTTCCTTTTGTTCGGATAATCCTAAACTCTATCCATTAACGCTCTCTTGTATTAGACTCAAAAAAAAAAAAAAAGAAAGGAAAGAAAAAACGAGAGAAGCTTAATTGTTTTATTTGGAATATTATTCATTCTCTTCTGGGGAGGGGGGTGAAGTACTTTCGTTCATAATTCTGTTTCTTATTTGTTTTTATCAGTGAGTGAGCGTTTATCAATGTTGCATTTTTTGTTTTTAATGGTAATCGATGGTTAAAGTCAATAGTTTCAATCACAAATGCTTGGAATTATTGAATATGATAAAAAGATAAGAACTGTTTTTTTTCTTAAAAATTCTGACGACAAAATTATAAACAGGAAAGAATAAAATCAACACATTTTGAGCCTGATGAGTAATTTATTTTGATGATGCTTGCTTATGGTATGTGATAATAAAATTTAGTTAAGTTAATAACTTCAGAAACCTAAAGATATGGAGTAAGCTTTAGACTGCTATAATTTGAAGATACTTATGATACTTGTTTAAGACACTAAAATGAAATTAATTAGCTTAAAACGTCAATTAAGTTTTAAATTTAGAATTTTTAATAAGAAGTTTATTATCTAGCCTTTTTAATTATTAAATACATTATTCTTAATAAAAGTGTACTTCAAGAAATCGGAATGAAAAAAAATTATCCTTGTTACTAAAAATTGTTCTTCTCCTTTTAAAACTAAAAACCTAAAAATTACTAATATTTTAAAAATATAAGACTTAAATATATTATTAACATACTTTGAAATAATTACAATATCAATCCAAAAGAGTCATGCATATATTAAATAGAAAGTACATGCATTAGGTGGCCCAAAGGTCCGTTATAATTTGAAAAATCAATATAATTCACGAAATACAGCAGAAAGAGAAGTAAAAATTAATACACATGCTTAAAATGATATGAGATTTTATTTAAACCAAAAGAGTGCAGAAATGACCAACAGATGGCACTTTATATAATAAAAGCAATAATTAGCACAACATTTGATTTTTAGCAATAAAAAATGTTCTTTTTATAACACATTCTCAACATGTCAGCCACCATTCATCAGCAATACTTGTAGTCAAAGGACAATGCTGAGAACAGTTTCGTACAGCATATTTATAGGTATGATGAGAAACTGCCGTCGGATGTAATCTTTTAGCACCCACAAATTCGGACGATCGGGGTAGACTTGCGACTAAAGGTAACCCCTCAACCAATAACCACACGGATTGAGATCTGGGGACCTGAAAGGCCAATCATGATGAAAGTGTCGGCTTGTGAGGCACCAGCCCGTGGGTGCCCCTGTTCTCCATGATCTATTCGACCTGTTTCTGTGGGAAAGGACGAAGAATCACGCAAATCGTTCATCTTAATATCTGTTTATTAAGATCTTATCTTAATCACAATACACAACAACAATAATAATAATAATCAAAGTAAGCAGATCTGGAATGAGAAGACACAACTCGTATTACCAAATAATCGCGTAATTGACCACTATATCTAACCCTACAGATTAATCCTAATCTCACTAATACACGCACTTTCCTTATAGCTTAATCAAAGTCGCTTACCGCTATATCCTACGTAAACAGCTACTTTCTTTATCCTAACTGAAGTGGCTTTTATCCGGCTCTAATCCTTGTGATTTGGTATCCACCTTTAGCTTGGATATACAGGTACGGGTAGGTTAATTCTCCGACTTGGTATTCTTCTAAACGCTATCTTAATCACTTCCACACTTAGACATAGACCTCACATAGCCATCACGCGCACGCTAAACTTCTATTATATATATATGATTCCTAATTTGCATATTCACTTTCTTCTTCTCGAGTTGGTTGGAAGGAATTGCCATTCTGGCCCCAAAGAACCCCAAGAGGACTGTTAAAAGAAAACGTGATGAAAGCCCCGTCACAGGCTCAGTAAGCGATCTTCTCAAAACTATATGCACAAGAGCTTTTTCACACCCTTCTTTTGTGTGGATAGAATTATAAAACTGGAGTAACAGATTCTCTGTTCTGATAGCATAGCTTTACTAACAATGTCTTTTCTGGTAAAGTCAACATATCACAATTGCTGGTTCGTCTCTGACTGCAGATCCTTTTATACACAATTTTCATGTGACTTCATTGACGTTTTTTGTCCTATGATATCTGGCGATCCTTTTTTGTGTACTTTTTTTGGTTTCAATAAAACCCCATGTTATTTAAAGCAAGTGTGTCAATTTTTATTTCTCTGCTTACATAATTCCGTGAATTATTGGGTTTTCAAATGTTAACGAGCTTTTGAGTCACCTGGTAAACATACAACACAAATATTAAGTACAAAATGTCATTTGCTTGTTTCTCAATTCAAGAATTTTATACTTTTTGATAAATCCTTTTCTTTATTCAAACAACTTTAAGTCATTTTCGGATTCCCCCAAAAGTTATTTATTTGCATTTTTGTCAGAATAATGCATTTTTAAAATTTTAAATTCTTATCTAAGCCCTTCACTATATCTGGATATACCTATACATATAAAGTAAGATGTATAAAATATTGATACTTTTCCTTTACTTATCTTTCTGCATGGCTTATGGTTTTGAGACTTTATTTGTCTACAAAATCTAAAATAAAATATTTCATTGGGTTTAAAGAAACTTTACTAGCAGCCTTTTCTTATATTATGTACAGTCTTACAATATAATATTACATGCGTGGGTGAAACTTGATATCCATCTAGATATCTCCAATTCAAATAAAGGAATGAATGTGGAGGTATATTAAGTATGTCGAAAAAAGAAAAGAAGACTTTTCAGTTCATATTGTATTAGAAAAATTGTTTAAGTTTCATTTATCTTAATTTCAATAGTGGAATAAATAACAGTATATATTTAGAAAACTAATATAAACGAATAAAAAAAATGATATTAACTCAATCCTGAAAGCTTTTAACATTGATTTTGTGCTACTGATGTTTAGTGATAGTTCAACACTGTTTTCAATATTTTAAACTCAGTAATTAATACTTCTGAGAACTTAAATAACTAGATGTTTCTATCCCCCTATTTTTCAAATGCACTTAAAATTAGTGGATATATTTTTTTGCATGCAATCTAGGCTGTTCATAGATAATTTTATCCATTTAGCTTTACCACAAAATTTAGTCTTGATAATATGGTTATAAATACATAAAAATTTTTTAAATTTGTATTCAATTGGCTCCGAATTTTTCTAAGGACAATTTTTATATGTATTTCATCAGAAGATGCAATTAAATACGGTAGCTGGGTGTAAATATAATGGTTTAATAATTAAGAATGGGGAAGTAGAGTAGGGGATGGCTTTTTTGTAACATTTTTCAAATTTCAATGTCCGTTCATGTTCAACATTTTCAATGCCCGTTGTTGTTCAGCAGCAAACAGTATTGCAAAATTTTCTTCCATCATTTTATTAGCACATTCCATACCATTAACATATCGAACAACAACTAGAACAAGATGAAATCAGATGATAATGTTGCATTCAGTAATCGATTGAATAAAAAAAATCGGAACAAGAATTATGATTGCCACAGTACCAAACAAAATACTTTATTACTTCTATTTAATCTTTTAAATTTCTCCAACAGATAGGGAAGATGCGCTTAAATTTTCCTTTCATAGGGATTACCAAGAATATGACACGAGTTGACTCGTAGTTCACGAGATTTAAATACGATCCCACTAAATCACAATGTGGAGTAATATACGATAAAATATAGTTTGGTGTGGAAGTTTGGAAAGGATACGTTTTGTGTGTGTGTGTGTAAATGTTTCCTTTACTTCTGACTCAGTATGAATATACAGTCAACTCTCGATAATTCAAAGTTGAAGGGACCCATGAAAAGAGCAAGAGTTCGAATTATCAAAAAAGAGGGTAGGGAAAAAGTATCAAAATTCACGAAGATAAATTTTTTTCTAACATATTTAAATTTGAAACTATGTAATAAAGCAGCCATTGTACATATGTATGAAATTATTTTAAAGTATTTTTAAAAGGTACATATTATACAGTATAAATATTACACTAGTTAAAAGTCCTGTATTAAAAGAATACACATACTGCACATAATTAGTTTTTCTTACGAAAAAATTTGTTATCTTTTTTTTTTTGTTTTATGTCATTAAATCTGTCAATGGAATTTTCTAGAATAAATGAAGCTTTGAAAACGTCCACATCAAAATGATTTTGAAGGAAGAAGTTGTGTAGTTTCTTTAGTGACACACTTTTAGCTTCTGTCAGAATTTTCGGAGTCAACTCTGATGGTCATCAAAGGAGTTACGTTACAGGCGAGACAAGCAGAGACAATACAATACAATACAATACAAAGCATGTAAGCTCCAACCTATTTGTTACAGGACTCTACATGATAGTGAATAATTGAATTATTGAGAGTTTTATAAGATCACTTCGAATTATCGCGGGTTGTATTTTGGCAGGCACAGATTTTACTTTGAGATATTGAGTGTACCAAAACGTATTGTTTTAGTTCGAAATATGAAGATATTTTCTAGGGGCTGAGCATATACTTCGAATTAGATTCATGTTATCGAAGGTTTGAATCAGCGAGAGTCGACTGTAATGAAATCTACCATCCCTTTAGGCACTCTCATAGATTATTTTTCCCAAGAAATATGAAAAATTATAAATGAGATTATTTTTAAATATTAAAATGTTTAATAAGAGTATTTTTATAAGGCGTGTATAAGTATGTTTCTAAAACATCCCTATTTCAGAAAGAAACGTAAATGATTTATGAATTTTTCAAAATTAACACATATATTACTTATTCTGTGGAGAAATCCATCGGTTTATTTTTATTTTTCAGCCAACAATCTTCTATATATAGATTACTTTTAGCTGGTAAAAACTTCAACCATTTTTTTTCACTTCCATCGGAAAAATGAAATAATAACTCGCCGTACTTTATTTATAACCAGCAGGCTTTTCAAAATTGAACTGAAGCTCAAAATTTCGGTGAACAACTGACAAAAGAAATATTTAATGGCACACAGAAGCATTTCCTGAACTTGAAATATCGTCATACAATCTCCTGTATGCTCTTTTTTCTCCGATGCACTTCTTTTGTGATTTGAGACATTTTTTGTACAAACGCCGCATACAAATTCTGTGTAGGAACCACCTAGGGATTAGGTTTGTGACGTTTTGAGAATTATTTATGAAATCTCGGAGAGTAAGATTTGTTTTTGAAGTAGAGAATGCTTTTTCTTTTGTGTCGTGTTATGCATTGTGATATTTTGAATTTAATTATGTAAGGTTCTGTAAACTTTACTTCACATACTTCGGAGATTTTACTTAATATAAATATTTATAAATTTCAAAAAGTATCAACCACGGAAGCATGTCGTTAGTAAAAATTATGTTTTTTCTTTCTGCCTAAAATATAGTAAAAATTTTTCTTATTTTTTGGAAATCTTGCGTACTAGCTCGCCTGTTTTAACATAACTTTTTTTTATAAAGGCTTACACTGGAAACATTATTCTCGAATTAACATATTAATATTGATAAATAAAGTTAATTTGTACAGAGATACAGCTAGTTTGATTGTCTAAAAAGCACAACGATCATTATAAGAAAATATCTTACTGAGCCAGTGATTGAATTCAGTATTAAGTTTCCCCGTCAGTTTTTGAATTTGTTCTTAAGCTACAACTATACTAACTTTTAAGTTGGAAAGAACTTGGAAGTAAAACTTTTTGGCAAATATATATAGAATATTTTAAATTAATATCATTTCTAGTACTTGAATATGGACAATATATAAGGGTATCAAAAATGAAAAGAGGACAAGTTTAATAAAAAGAAGGATTTTATTCGAAATCTAAAGAAATCGCTCTGGAGGTCGAAACACTGGTCCCGTCGTTTCGACAGTAGGTTTATATCTTCACTCTAGAAAGAACTTGGTTGATCCTTGAGTAAATCCTGCCTAGCTTCCTTCACTTTATCGTCCAAAGCGTAATGTACTCACTTCCTTCACTTTATCGTAAAAACGTAATCCTTTGGAGCCTAAAGGCCTTAGAAGTTACAGAGTGATAAATCTGGATTGTACGGTGTGAGTTCCAACATTCCGCAACGGACTTTTTTAAAAGGTTGTCCTGATTTCAATGGAGACGTCAAGGAGATCCGGTATCGTATTCCTGAAAACTTTTACACCATCTGTTCCAAGACGTTCGACCTAAACATTGCTCAGAATAGACTGCAGTTATTCGTCGATAGATGTCCACATTAAATTCGCCTTCTACAATCAGAAACAATACTACCGCACATTGTATCGATCTGAACGCATCCTTATATGGAACGACTTTATTTTTGATTAATTTCCTCTACCACTAACAGGTTTTACTGTTAAACGTCGTATGCGGTGTACACTTGCTACCGACTTTTGTGTCCATGTTTCGTGGAGCTGCTGTAGCTGCACTCATTTTGATGAAATCGCATATGTTCACTTTTCATTTGGGCAGCCCTTATACTTTGCAAAATAGTGCCAAATAAATCATGGGGAATTAGAAGTATTACAATGAATCGCTGTTAGAGTAGACTTGCTGTTATCCACCCGTTTTGATAGGTATTTCACGACATTGTAAAACTATACACTCTTTCCGGGTAATTGCAATCTAACTCTTATTATTAAGCTTTCGATTGTATTGAAAAAAATTGTTATAGTCCTCACCTCTTAATGTAAAAAGAACAGGACTTGAACTTCTAAAATCAGAAGAATATTTATCATTTACGGCCATGTAGCCCCTCTCCCTCGATTTCCTCCAAACCCATTTTTAGAGGATATCTACTCAGAAAAAAAAGTTTGTCAAATTTTAAGTCTGCAGGTCTAATAGTTCGAAACCGATAACTTTTATCTCAAACACCCCAATAATCACCCTTGTGAGTCGATTTCCGCAAAAAACTTTCTTAGCGCATCTCTGCTCAACAACACTATACTGTCTCGGAATATCGCAGCACATCAGAAACGATATGCTGCACGCTACCATAGCTCAGACCCAGCTCTGAAGAGATTTCCTTCAGAGTTACCCGTCGATCATTTTGAATTATTTCTCCGATTCATGGCTTGGTGATTTCTGTCGTTGAAGAACTTGGTCGGCTGCTCCTTGCCATATTGTAGTTTTTGACATCTTGTCTGTGACAGATCTACTCGTGTATCTTCCAATTCTCTTGGGAAATCTTTGGACTATAACTCCCTTTTATTCACAAACCAACCCTTTTGATGAAGAAACCGAGATATTCAAGTCAGTTTTCTAGATAACAATGAGGTGAAGGAGAGAGAGAAAGCAAGAAGTCAGGTGAGATTGCTACTGATCAGGTATCACTCAAATTTGTAGAATGTTTCAAATATTAAATAGACGAAAGAATTAAAGTGTTGATTGGTCACTAAAGTTAAATTAACGTTGTTAATTGGGATGATAGAATTGATCCCAAATAAGGAGGTCGATATTTGTAGTCTTCTTATAATTAGTGCATCTCGTTGCTGTTCCACGTATATTGCTTACACTGAGACATTCGCTGCTTGTTGAAATTAATTGAATCAGCGTTGCTAATTAGTGAAATCAATAAATAGATTGTTTTTGTTTACGGCTAGCGTTTCTTCCCTTCCTCCCACGTCTTTAGACGGATAAGAGAGAGGGATGATTCCCTCACTGTATGCCTGATTGACAGAAGTGACACACTTTCGCTACATGTTGTCTGCTCATTGCAGATTTGAACACTTTCTTTGCCCATAAAAATCATCGCGGCTTGCACTTCCAAACGACACCAATTTCCTAAAAGTCTTGCCATTTCAATCGTCCTGAACAATCTGGGAATTTTCACTACCTACCCGCAAACCAGCTGTATGACAAGTAGCGCCATTTGTCTCCACTTTGGGGGAACAAATTTCTCCACAATATGTAGTTTTCAAATGCTGTGACTTGCAACATTTTTTTTGGATCCACCTACGTATATATAGGTAGAGAGTGAGCTAATAGGAGGAATTGAAATAAATAATTGAATGGCAATGATGAGTTGGAATTTTTTCTAAGGTCGTTGTTGAATTTTTCTGTTTAAAGTTCACTTGTTACAAATGTTAATTAAAATATATTTGGCAAATAAATAATACAGACAAAGATAACGTGAAAAAATGTTAGGAAACACGAACATTAAACTGAGTCCAAAATATAAAAGATACCTTTAAACCTTATCAGGGATTGTGGGTTCCAGACAGATATTTTCAGAGAAGATCACTGAGTAGAAAAACAAAGACATCCCTATAAATTTTTCTAGACTTAATAGCTCTCACAGGTATGGTAGAGAGTAAGGGGTATTAAGCAGGTCTATAGATCCTTTGGGATCCGTGGAAACGGAGGTTAGTGTTAGTGAGCTCAATTAAGAAATTTTTTTTTTACTATAGTAAGTGAAAATTAGTTTAAAATATTGCTTTGCTTCTTTTTAAGTTAGTGAAATAAAAAATATTAGTATAAGTTATACATGTAAAATCAAAATAAATAAATAAATTATGAAACAAGTTAATTTTTCAATAAAACAAATTAATATTAATTGTCTTTACACTTAAAATGTCTTAATAAATAACATTTTATTAGAATATTTAATAACTTTTTTATTTTGAAAATATTTATTATTTGTAGAAATAAACAAATATAGTAATGTAATATAATTTGCTATATCTCGTGTTCCAAGCCTTTTCATCCAAATATTTTAAATGAATCACAGTTGATATTTATAAAAAAAATATCACAATGCATGGGAAGCAAGTTGCTTTATCGATTATACAGACAAATGTGTATGATTATTGTGTAATAATACAGACATTATTCCAAAAAAAAAAAAAAAAAAAAATGAAATAAAAAATTTTTTAAAACTATCCCGTTTTATTTTGAAACTGCCCTAAAATTCAATACTGTGATTAAAAATTTAAATTACTAACTCCGTTTTCCCCACAAATATTAAACTATACACTGTGGACTATTTTTTAAATTTTTTATTGTAATAATAAAAGGCTGTTCACTTCTGGGCATAACTGTATTTTGAATTTAAAAAAAACTCAGATTACAAATTTTTTTCCAACAATTATGTGCATTTATTTTAAAAATAGGAATTTTATATTATTGTCTTAAAATTAAGAAAATAGTTAACTGCATCAGGTTTTGTGTTTTTTTGGATGTAACTTTAATCTAATATACCCCTTTTCTTTTTAATGAATAAGCTATTGAAAGGTTTCCTACTAAGTGATCTATATATTACTTATTTATGTACTTGACACCTGACTATCGATTGAATTTTTTTGCACGAGATAGTTTTTTGTAAGTGTTAAGAAGAAAACTTAATGGATAGGGTAAAAAAGTATTTCCAGACACAGCATATTGTTGTATTTTTTATGCACATTGAAAAATTAATTAACTCGTTAATGGAATTACTATTTTTATTTCCTTCTTTTATTCTAAAAAAAGAAATTTAAAACTTCCTTCAGTTTTTAAAGCAAAGAACCATCTCTAATTCTTTTATGTCTAGATGATGATACGCAAATGTCGTAGTGAATATTTTATTTCTTTCTGATTCTGGTTCTTTTAACTATTATTTCGATGAACAACATTCCCATTTATTATTGGAAATCATTAAAAGGTATTTTTTTAACATGTGTCGCTAAGTAAGAGATAATTTATTTTCGTTTTAAGTATTTGCTCTGCATTCGAATCCATGGAACGCTAAATAAAATTAGAGAAAAGCAATAAATGGAAAAATGTTGATTATATAACCGGAGGTAACTGAATTGCTGTGAAATAACCTAAATTGAGAAATATTTTCAAGATAAAAGGTATTAATTTGTTATGTATTATCACGCGTTTTTCAATTAAAACCACGTTAGTTTATGTCAGATCTAAGAAGCACATATATTTGTGTTTCAAAAATCTAAAGACTTAAGTGTATACTAATTCCAAGCGCTATTATAGTTCTATTAAGATATAGATTAGTAAAATATTATACCTGGAATGCACACTTAAATGGACCTTGCGAAAAGAAAGTTTATTAAATTTTAAGTATTTATATGCATGAGTATGCTATGAAACTCAAATGTTAAAGGCAAAAAATTGTATTTTAACATGCATTAAAATATTGCAACAATGGCAATTTTATACTAATTAAGGTAAGACTAATATATTTCTCTGTTCATCAAAATCATATAAGTATCAAAATAAAGTAACATTAAACATTTGCTTTAAAATACCTATTAGTGGCTTATACAGACTTCTTTTATGGGGAGAAGTGTGTAAAAAAAAAAAAAAAAAAAACCACCAAAACGTATTCTTAATACTATAAATTAAAAATCTGTTTACCTAAGGGTAAAGTTTGAACTCCCACATCCAGCTATTGTGAACACCACATCTCTATATTATAATAATGTATTACAGAGTGTCTACAAATTATTTGGGTAAAAGTAATGATCTATTGCATGTAATACACAAGGAAAAAAAATAAAGTACATATTGTTGTAAGATAGATAAATAGTTCAAGTTTACCATTATCACAAAAGTTCGATGTTGCTTCCTTTCGTCATTCTTCAAATGTACAATAGATAAATGAGTTATTGTCAAAAAATTGTCAGCATGTTTCCGTATATCAAATTATAATAATGTATTACAGGGTGTCTACAAATTATTTGGGTAAAAGTAATGATCTATTGCATGTAATACACAAGGAAAAAAAATAAAGTACATATTGTTGTAAGATAGATAAATAGTTCAAGTTTACCATTATCACAAAAGTTCGATGTTGCTTCCTTTCGTCATTCTTCAAATGTACAATAGATAAATGTTATTGTCAAAAAATTGTCAGCATGTTTCCGTCTATCAAATTAATGCGAATTCTTGAAATGGCGGAGTGTACACTTAATCCTCTGCAAAACCCCATATACCAGTGCTTCTCAAACTTTCAATATTTTCATCGCGCCTCCCTCTATACAATATAACAATGTTTTGTATTCAATAATACTATACTTTGACACTAAAGCTACAATACGACTTTAACCTCTTATGTGCCACCGACGTATATAAGTCTCGCTCAGTCAAAGTATTAATTTTCTGGACGCATATATACGTCTTTCTGAAGAACAATCTTTTCTGTGCAGTGCTATCCATAAAATTATTCCAAAAGCTTTGGAATGCTATAAAAGGACCTTGACAGTGTTGGCGAAGGATTTACTTATTTCAGAGGATTTTGCGTATTTATTCTTTTTCTTTTCCCTCTCCCCCTAAAAAACCAACGAAATACGCTCGTCTACATGGAAAACGGTGGCTTTGGGTAGCGAATTGCGTAACTTTTAATCGCAGTTAAAGAATTCATTATAAACCGTACAAATTATCAAGATAAGTGTTAATACAAACCCATCGGGTAACTGAAAATTATCAAATTTGTTCTTAACTTAGTGTTGTTAAATTAATAATAAAATGCATTGACATTTATAAGTATAAGTATTACATTTATAAGTGTGTTATATCAGTGTAAATGTGTATGTTATATTTTGATATCAGAAAGTATTTTTTTTTGTTTACTTTCAGTAAATTAATTTTTTAAGTAATCTATTTTTTTCGACTTTTCAATATGCTCGCTCCCCTTGTGGAGTTATCACGCCCCCAAGGGGACACGCCCCACAGTTTGAGAAACGCTGCCATATACTGAAATCTAGTGGTGAAATTCTAGCGAAGGCCCCAATGTGTGTGGATAACACCTCCACCACCAATCCAAACAGCCATCATTAGGATAGCCTCAATATTAACCCTCTGACCGGAACATCCGTCTCTCAGATGGGAATAATTTGCTTTGATGCCTGTAGAAAAGATTGTGGTGTGATTTTTGGGGTGGGCTGCCTTGACATCTTCAGTTGAACTCTACCCATTGAGAGGGACACGTGGTGGTACTTGGAGATTTTTTTCAACTCACGATATGTGCGATTTTTCTTGTTTATCACCGTCTATCAGTATCTATATTACTATAGTTTTTTTCGTGTTTGTTATTATTATTTTTAATTACTTTAACATGAATATAAATAGTTTGCAGACAGTTTTTTCATAAAGACTTAAATATTAAAAATTCTACTCAATTCAATGAGCGATAAGGACATTTAAAACAGTCCTTAAGGTAATAAAAT
>BMAV01001116.1:230904-289332 GCA_019973955.1 Trichonephila inaurata madagascariensis
TTAGTGTTGTTAAATTAATAATAAAATGCATTGACATTTATAAGTATAAGTATTACATTTATAAGTGTGTTATATCAGTGTAAATGTGTATGTTATATTTTGTTATATCAGAAAGTATTTTTTTTTGTTTACTTTCAGTAAATTAATTTTTTAAGTAATCTATTTTTTTCGACTTTTCAATATGCTCGCCCCCTTGTGGAGTTATCACGCCCCCAAGGGGACACGCCCCACAGTTTGAGAAACGCTGCCATATACTGAAATCTAGTGGTGAAATTCTAGTGAAGGCCCCAATGTGTGTGGATAACACCTCCACCACCAATCCAAACAGCCATCATTAGGATAGCCTCAATATTAACCCTCTGACCGGAACATCCGTCTCTCAGATGGGAATAATTTGCTTTGATGCCTGTAGAAAAGACTGTGGTGTGATTTTTGGGGTGGGCTGTCTTGACATCTTCAGTTGGACTCTACCCATTGAGAGGGACACGCGGTGGTACTTGGCGATTTTTTTCAACTCACGATATGTGCGATTTTTCTTGTTTATCACCGTCTATCAGTATCTATATTACTATAGTTTTTTTCGTGTTTGTTATTATTATTTTTAATTACTTTAACATGAATATAAATAGTTTGCAGACAGTTTTTTCATTAAGACTTAAATATTAAAAATTCTACTCAATTCAATGAGCGATAAGGACATTTAAAACAGTCCTTAAGGTAATAAAATTCTAAAAAAAAAAAAAAATTGCGTAACCGTCTGTTTGACGGATGTTTCTAAGGGCGGAAAAAAAAAAACTGATGTTCCGGGCAGAGGGTTAAGGTAAGATCTTACTTCAATACTAAGGTAACATGTAACGTTGTTGTGGTAGCAATAAAAAGCGTCATCCTGTTGAAAAATGTAACCTCCTGTCATTTTTTCTTCGATGATTGGCATGAAAATCTGTAGAACGTCCAGGTGTAAATACCATGGAACAATAGAATTTTTCTTTGGGCCTTTTTCTTGTATTCTCGAACAAAATTTCGCCTTATTTGTACAGCAGAATGAAAAACAGCATTTCGCTTTTTCAGCATCTATTATCGCAATGTCGAATAAATAATGATTACCGTTCGCTAACAGATAGTGTCAGTTTTAACACCTAACGCCATGTGTGAATAAACTTAGGATATATTACAACTAAATCTGACTTTAAACGGATTAATTTCATGTAATATTTCGGAAGTCTTTAACTTACGAAATTGTCCAACTAATTTGCAGACACTCTGTATAATGGTAAAAAAAAAAAAAATTGTGCTAAATAATTTTGGAAAGAAAAGCAGTCTTATGATTGTATTCAAACGCATGAGAATGTACACCATTATACAAATGTTAAAGAGAAATTAAGTTAACTAAAATCTGCAGTTATAAGAGTATAATTATATTATAAGCTAATTGTACAAGAGAATAACATAAATAAAGGTTTTGCAGGTTTCAATTTTATAAACTTTCAGCTATGCTATTATTAACATATTAAATGGCAGTTACCTATTATCTTTGACGACCTGTTCGAAAATAAGATTATCAACAGTATCTTTTTTCTATTTCTTAAAATAGATTAAAACCCTATCACACATGTCGTGCTACCGGGTGTGCAGCACATTAAATGGAACGACATTCAGCCTTGATGTAATGCGGACGTTAGAAGTAATATCAGCTTAGGTATATCGTTGGTAGTACTTGGCAAAGGTTCAAAATTTCGACATCCATCACCAATAGCACTGATGTTGCTCTAATGGGTTATTACGAAGGTGAATCGGAAAATAAGTTTCCCCTATCGACTGTGGACAGAGTTGTGTATGAAAGTCAAAACATAGAATAAGACATTAAAGATGAGGCATAACTTTATTTTTCCTCATAAGTACCAAGTACATTTGTCATATCGCTTGATAAGCTTCAAAAAGCCCTCCAGGAAAAACTCAGGGCGTTCAATGACTATGGGTGAACGCATAAGATACCGATACACAAATAGGTAGAGGTCAATCGCGATCCAACACAGGGATTCGGAAAAAGTGGCTTGGGCTTTTCAGATCTGACATTCTGTTGTTGGATAAAAATGCGAGACCACACTCGGCGACGGCATTGCAAAACCATATTGCAACTCTTGGTTAGGAGTGCCTACACCATCCGCCATACAGTCCTGATCCCGCACCAAGTGACTTTCATGTTTCCGGCATGGAAGAAGAATCTCGCCAGAAGGCGGTTTTGTTTAACGTCAAACAAGCCGTTAAACGCCTCTTCCGTACGCAAAGCTCTGAGTGTTTTCTGGAGGGCTTTTTGAAGCTTATCAAACGGAATGACAAATGTCTCAATGTAATTGGTACTTATGTGGAAAAATAAAGTTATATCTTATCTTTAATGTCTCATGCTGTGTTTTGACTTTCATACACAACTCTGACTACATTTGACATTGGAAACTTATATTGCGAATCACACTCGTAATAAGAGTAAATCAAACTAATTTACAACTATCTAAAAGTCTAGAGTGCATATTTTTTATTGCATTTCATACAAATTGAACACTATTTTTATTCATCCTGTGTTAGGTTTAGATTAATATGCTTGCTTTAAATATAGTGAAACAAATGTAAGCCATGCATAATTTCATTGAATAAGAATTTATGTTTTTAGCAGCGACATTTCCTATTCTGAAGAATTATTATCTGCATTGCATTCAGCATTACCAATACTCCGAAAACGCATTACTGATGATCTTCCCCATTTTCTCTTCCATCTCTTGAAAAGTTTTATTAGCAGATTAAATTTCTTAAAAAGGGACCTCTTCCCGACCATTTATCGAATTTTAATGATCGATTTATGAAGCTCATTCTCACTCGGATAACATGCGTCATTATCAGGCACTTGGCTGTGGGAAATGATTTATGATTTAGTTCTGTCTGGGAGTCTATGAAATCAATTTCTCATCAATTTTGCTCGCCATTGTTGATACTGAATAGAAAGAGGAAGAAAGCTAATAAGATAAGTAAGCTCGTCTTCAAGTTTGCAGTTCGAATTATTTTATTTCTCTGATTACTTTCTATAATTTGCTCTTGGAGATAAAGATTACTTTATACTAGTAATGCATTCTTTGATTGCTAATTAACATTGCACTTAGTAGCCAAAGGAGGGCTATTGGCGATGGACTTCGCAGTTTTGAGCTTTCTTCATTCCCTAAAATTTCAAATATATCATGACTTTGAATTTTGAAAGATTAAGCGTGCATCAACCTTTCTACACAGCAGATCTTAAACGACATTACAACTTATACTCACGATTTTTATTGAGGCAACATAGGCCACAAATTAGAGTCAGTTGTCACTCAGCTACCTCGACTGCGGTGGTCACGAACTCATGACCGGCGTTGTCATTTCACGGGTTCGAAACCTAGTGCCACTGAAGATTGTTTTGTAGAGGGACTGATGCACACGTTAAATCTGTCGAGGCTCAAAGCACTATCGTTCGAGTAGTGTCATTGTTTGGAGAGGGTATGTCATCTCAGGTTTAATCATTATTTGATCGTGGCTCAAAATTACGAGGTCCGTCGTCATAACCCTCGTGACCTCCCACTTGATATAACATCCTCAGTCCCCTTGTATCACATGTGATACAAAAGTTTCATAATTTTTTGTGAAGGCTGCATTGCAAAAACAAACTTGGAACCGTTTTTATCACATGAGATACAAAGTGAAATACCTCATGTAATTTCCCCGTTTAGTCAACAAATGGCAGTACCTGTCTGTGATAGCGATTTCTAGTAGCGTCTCAGAATCAAAACAAGATGTTTGCACGTCGTCGAAGTAAATATGTATTTTTTTATTTATATACAAATGTTAAACTATTTTTAAAATATGCTTTTTCTTTGTATATGTACTTTTTACTATTTAACAGCAAAAAAGGAAATTTTTACTGAAATATTAAAGTATAATGACTTGTTAAATTTGTTTGTATCACATGTGATACATTCCCCCTAGCTTCTATAAATTAAAAATAAATTTTTTTATTGCACTTTTCTACATCATAGTGATCAAAACAACTATTTAAGTACCTTTCACAAAATATCAAACTTTTATTTTTGTCTCGGGTCTGAGGAGGATTTGTCCATTGAAATGGGAAGAGTGTTAGAAGAAAAATGTGCATCCACTTGTTATGACTCAATAGTTGCTTTCTGTATTGGGGGTATTTTCTGAGATTTTTAAAAAAATTTTGAGACAAATTTTATTTTGTTTTATCGCTAACTATGCACACATTTGTTCTAATATTATTCTTTTCTCTTTTTCTTGCCCTATATATTTTTTTAAAATATTTTATTTTTGTGTATTTTTTTTGGAAGTGTTAATTCTGGTCATAACATATTAGTTCTTGTCTCTTACTTGTCTTGTACGTAAGCTTACCTTTGTGTATTTCTCCTGTAAAAAATATAAATGATAAAAGTTGGGTTCAATAAAGGTTAAATGCGGGGATGGTTGCTTTCCCAAGGGACCGGTTTGTAGCTCTAAGCCTTTCGGGTGATTTAGGCTCCATTGGGCATTCCGCCAATAGGTCTCTTGCATATTGTCTCGTAATTAGAAATCAATGAATCATATTGAATCATACCACAGTCAAAGTAGAATGTTATTAGTAACAATTTACGCCCTGTTGGTAACTAAAAATACTATTTATTCCTTTTGGCTCAAAATAATAATTATTATTCTTAACATTTCAAAAATAAAATTTTCAGTTAATGAGAATGAGATTATTTCATTAAAATAAAGTAAAAAAATAAGGCAATAAAAATGCACATCCAATAAACGACATATTTAAAAGCATATAATTTTTATTTTACTTTTTGATTTCATGTATTTTCCCCCAATTAAAATGAAGGTCAAAACTTTTATTTAATAAATAATAACCCCCAAATTAACGGATTATTTCAATAGCTGATTTTTTTTTATTAGTTTCTGTTAGTAAGAATTGGATTTTTTTTCAAATGACATCCTTTTTGTCAGGAACAGAAAAAAAGATTTTTCTTATACGTAAACAACTTCGATGTCCAAGGATGCAGAGCATTATTAGATTTAACAGGTGCAGATGAGTCATGAGTGTAATCTATCGTGCGAGTTTTAAATAGGACAGGAAACTCCTTCTTATTTCATCCCCGTCCACAATGAAGGGGATATTTTAAGATTTCAGCGATTATATTTCAAGCCTATCTGTGCAACTTATGTTCAGAAAACTGTTAATTTGTTTGTAAAATTGAATAGAGATTCTGATGCAGAAACTATCATGAAACACTTATCAAATCTGTTACACATTTCTTAATGCTTTATATTGTTTGGAAACTGTGAAAACATATCTCCCGCATCAGAATTTAAATGACGCAGTATTTTCTTTAGTGCGTAAAGTCGGAAAAAGAACTCTTTCGAGTCAGGAATCAAAAAGATTTTCAAACATCTATCAGTCAGTATTTTAAAACCTCCAGTTAACTGGCGCGTAATGATTCAATAATATAATCTTAGCTATTGAATAAAAAGTGTACAGTTTCTAACAATGAATATTTTTGTGTAGTTGCTTATTGTAGAATTTCCAAAAGGTTCAGGCAAAACATTTGTATTTTGTTTGGACCCCTATATAACGAATAACCCCGATTTAACGAACAAAATGTTCGATCCCAACGAATTTGTTAAATTGGGGTCCGACTGTATGTACATCGTCAATGAAAATACCTTTAGCTGAAATATTCTTTTTGCTAATATCTATTTTTTGCAAGAATCAAGTTAATATTATTATATGCTTTTGTGAGATATTTAATTTTGTTCGATCAATTCTGCTTTTTCTAGTGAGTCTCGTTGATATTTCGAAATTTGATGCAAAAACTGAAAGAAATTGCACATCTTATTTTTCTTTTAAAAACTCATTACTCAAACCAATGATAAGAGAACTACGGCCCTCTCAGGTGTGTTATCCGACTTAGCACAGATTTTCAAACAATAGTATAAAATTTTCAATTTCAAAGTTCCATTCCATTTATTTGCTTATACGAAAATATTCATAGATTCTCGACTATTTTTTGAATCTGAGGTTTGAGTAAATTGAATTACAATCTGACAATCTACTCGAACTGCAATTTCTCAATGTCCTATAAAATTTGAGTTCTGCAAGTCTTTGCCGAAATTAAGTTTCCCAAATCTGATGTTTCCCAACCTAAGCATTTACACTTTATTTGATCCAATAAATCTATCTATCTATCAATATATATGTATGAAAAAATACTTTATACAATCAAACTTTGAAAATTCTATTTTATTAGAAAGAGACAAACAGATAAGACATAATTTAAATTCCTTTTTCGGACTCCGTAAATCTCGAGCTGGAGTATGAAAACTTTAAAAAAAATGTAATCTCACCTTAAAATATACTATTTTTAGTCATTATTTAGCTATATATTAAATTATGCTTGGCCCGTCAATTTATTTTATGGCCCAGAAACATTCCGGTCATTGATCTAAGCAATTGAGAGGAAAAAAACTGGATTAGATTAGTGAAAAGGATCTTGGGCTGATTCACCGTGTAGAGGCAATATGTAGGAATAATAGTAAGGCTGAACAGTTGTAGACGCTAATAGCTATTTACCAAATCTATATTTCTTTTTATCTGATTAGATATCGACATAATAGTAGTTGTAATTTATTACTTATTTCAGTAATAGTTATATTTAGCTATTATCAGTTTTTCTGTCAAGTAGAAGTTTGTTTTTATTGCTCTAAGGCTGAAAATTATAAGCACATTTGTTAAAACCAAAAAAGGACTGTTTTTTGGTCGAATTTTTTTAAGAGTCTGCATCGTGGTCTAATACATTCTTTTTTTTTTTTTTATTAATTAAAACAAGAGAATCCGCACAAATATTATAATGTTACAAATGAAGTACTGTTGAACCGCTATTTAATGATTATCGCGAATTAACTAGTCCCCCCGATTGAAATGAAAGAAAACCCCCTATTTAACGAGTTATTTCAACAGTCCCCAATTTTTTTTATTAGTTTGGGTTAAAAAAAAAACAAAAAAAAAACTGGAATTTCAAATTGAAGTGACATTTTTTTTTTCCCGAACAGAAAAAAAGATTTTTATTGAAGCAGCTAATTTCGACTGGAAAAGGTTCAGCCTATTATCAGATTTTGCTGGTAGAGATGAGTCATGAGTGTAACCTATCACGTGAGTTTTGAATAGGAGAAGAAATTCTTATTCATCCCATTCCACACCGAAGGGGTTATTCTAAGCGTTTTTAAAATCTGCTGTCTTTCTTTAGAAAAGTGAGGTTTATTCATCGCACATTTTTGCAGAAAGTTTTGTCTTTGAAAATTTGTGAAGCATGGTAGTTTGTCGGAAATGAATGGGTAGCGATTCTAATGCATAAAGTATTAACGAAACTCAAAACTGCTACATTTTCTAATGCTTTGCATTGTTTGAAAACTATGAAAACATAGCTCATGTAGCAACATACCATTTTGAATTTCAATAAGGTTAATTCATGTAACGTCATAGTCACATGATAGTGAAAGCCACGTGATTCTAGCCAATCAATTCAAAAACTCATGTGATGTCATAGTCACACGATAAAAACTATCTTGTGTTTCCCAACTAATTAGTTCACCGCTTCGGTGTTGCCAAGTTTTGCTCTTTGCAGAAACTTTGTCTTAAAAAGTACATATGTATGCAAAATGCATTTTATTTAAAAGTATAAGCATAAAATACGACTTTTTTTTAATTTAAAAAAATCTTTTTGAATAATTTTTTTTCTAACATTTAAACATCTTTACCCAAATATGAAATTTGAAATTTTATCTGAGTTTTACAAGTAGAACAAGTACAATAAGTTTAATGTTTGTTTTAAATTCAATGGAAAATGCGTGTTCGTTTTTATCATGTGACTTAATGAATCAAGCCCATTGCAGAATATGAAACACGAGACAACTAAACAACATAAAAATTAAACTAAAATTCTTTGTACACGTATCAAAGAAAATATATCACTATAATTATATTACTGAAATACGTGTTTACTGCAAAACAAATTTTCAAATAACTTTTCCCAACAATTTTCACATTGAACAGGAAGAAATTATTATATTTTCACACAGCAAAAAATATGTAACCGAAAAAAAAAAATTATTCGATTACATAATCTACGAAGGAAAAAAAATGGTATAAAAAAATTCCTGGATATTTCGAAAGAATTTTTTTTTCTACAAAAATGTATCTTTTACCAAATAAATTTCATTGATCGTGTCATTGAGATAATAATAACAAGCCTTTAAACCTTTTACAGATTATTAATGAAATAATTATATTTTTAGTAACTTCTATTATCTATGGTTGCAATTTATAATAAACATCTATTGATAAAATGTGTAGGAACAAAGAAATATGAAATAGAATTAGTTTACACTAAAAGTGAACAGTTTTAAGCAATACTGAACTTACAATTCTTATGAAAAGATACATGCAATCAAATTCTTTTTTTAAAAAAATAAATGCATTTTTTTTTGTCAAATTCGAAGGCTCTTATCCACACATTGTTTAAATTCTCCGCCTAAATTTGTATTCTTTATGAAGTGTATTTAAGTTTGAAAATAAGTTTATCTTTCTACAAACATAAAGTCAAGAAATATTCCTAAACAATGCAAAGTGTTTGTAATAATATAAATCTATCAAACTATATTGCTATGTTTTTTACCTTCATATGAGCTTCTTCAAAATTTTCTTTCGTCAAGATGAAATTTTTCAATGAAAATTATTTCGAAAGAATTTTTATTTCCTTAAAAAGGAAAAAAAAAGAATTTGGTACAATTTTTTGCTGTGTTTACATCGTTACTGCTAGAAAAATATTATCAACACAGAGAGCAACTGAAATATATATATATATATATATATATATATATATAACCATTTTAAATTCCCTATAGAGATATTTAAAGATTCAGCGATGAAAATTTGATATTTTTTTTGGCTCCATCTTCAGTCAACTGGTTCTGTTGGCTCTGTTCTTCTTTATGGAATCTTTCAAGATATGGATGGAATAGTAAAGCAAACTTGGCTTAGAATCAAAATAGGGGTTAATGTGTCTTTTAATGAATAAAAGAAGGCCGATGATCTTAAGGTCAAGCAGATAACTTGACTGAAGAATACTGACGAAGAAAAAGGCACTCTAGATCGACGTGAGAGAATTGGAAAGACGATTTTTTTTCTAGTATCTTAGAAACTAGGAAAGCACTAGAACACTTGGAGACTAGACAATGAGGACAAAAGACAAAGCTTTTATTGGGTGTTTTAAACAATAAAAATGTAAGATTATTGAACGTGTTCTTTTACATATTATCGACTGTTAATAACATTTCTACGTTTCTAAGCAGAAAATACAAAGACAAAATTTTTTAATAAATATAATAATTTCTACAATTATTATATTATTCTGTTTGGGGGCTTAGAGGCTGCGGGCCTGCCTTGCAAGCCCAAGGTTGCGGGTTCGATCCCAGAAGTGGATAGCGAAAATCATAGACCTGCACGTCTCATGATTATGTAACATGTTAAAAATATATTGAGTATCAATTTGGTTCTAGTACTCTCAACAAAATTAAATCATGGCAACATTTAGCATCCAACGAAAGTTTGAATTAAAATTAATTTAAACGTCCAATTTTGAGAGCCGCCACTAGGTGGCACCATCACTGAAATGGTTCTTACACTTGAGGGACTTGCTATGTCTACAAAGGCTTGTGTGCCAAATGCAGACCATTTGAAAAAGAAAATATTTCCATAAATTGTTCGGGTGACGCACATATGTACTTTTAAAAATGTTTCCCAAACATATTTTTAAAGTATCAATGTTAAATGCTTAAAGTATTGAATTAATTTTAGGTTTTAGAAATAAATGATTTAAAATTATTCGAAATACAAGACATTCGAATATATTGCTAAGGAAACGTATACATTTTAAGAAGTATTGTCAATTATATGAAACAGTCGTACGTTCAGTATTGCTTTAGAAATTATTATTAAAAATTTCAACTTATTATTGTCAAAAATTAAATCTTTGCACTTTTAAATCTGAGATTTATGCAATTATGATAATTGGAACTTTCGTTTAAGATGTAATGGCTTTCTTGTTGTTTAGCATACAGAGAATTTCAATTAAATTTTAATTTAAAACAATCTTTATTCTTGGTTAATGTTTAAATGTTTCATCTTACAAAATACTGGTAGTGCTTAAATATTTCGCAAATGCCTCTTTTTATTAATCTAATTTATTAAGAAATAAAGTATTATATTTATACAGTACTCAAGAGATTGTGTGAATATTTTAAAATGTCATATAAAATACTTTGCATTTAGGGACAAAATATCTTCCGGATATTTAAATAATGAAAATTTAATTACTATAAGATGTGTGTGATTATAAATCTGTGCCAAATGAAGTTAAATCAAATTATAATTTGTGAGGTATATTTATTTTATAATAGAAGAAAACTGTGTTGATATTTATAAAATGCAAGTATAAATTTAGGTATAAAATTTAAACTTGATTTAATATATATATTTAATTACTCTGTAGGATTTAAGTTAGACTTTTAAAATATAAAACCCAATTTAGTGTAATATAAACATTAAAAATTATATGTTTTTATGATGCAAAGAAAGAAAATACTTTTACAGATTTGATTTTTTTAATACACAACTTACCTAAGATGTGTTACCTCATAATGATACTTAAAATGAAACATTTAATTGAAAGTTATTACTTTTTAATTTTTAATCATTCCCATCAAGTTCATTTTATAAATAACTTATTCGCGTATTGAATTACTTTTGAAGGAAATCGAAGAAGTTAAAATATGAATCTTTAGAAAACATTTTACTATTTAAAAATATAATCAAAGTTATTATTTTATGTATATATAAATAAAAATAGTAAAAATAATTTTGAAGGCTCTGAAAAGGGAAAAATAATAATAATTACAAATATTTTTGAATTGGTTGAGTGACATTTTTTTAATGTGAAAGAGAAAACAACATGTAAAGAAAATAAAATCAGGTTATAATTATTTAAGGTATCCGACTACGTTCGGAACCGTGATTTAGCAAAATCGTATAAATGGATAATATTTATGATATTTAGTGTCACTTCGATTAGAAAACGTATATAAAATTGTTTTAAGAATAGCATGACAACAAAAAATTATTTAAGTACACTATTTTGACAAAAAATGAACATAGAATGACCTATTTTCAAAATATTCTCTTTTTGCGAAAAATGCTTCTATTATAATATTATTTTGCCTGTATATAGCTCAGACCTCTGTACAGAGGCTCAACTAGAATTTTTGAAATATATAACTTAGAAGTGGGTTTACCCATGTTTTACGACAACAGAGGGGAGAAATTTTAAGAAAAAAACGCCGATAATTATTTCAGTTGATTGTAACTCTGAAAATAATATGTATTTCTCAAAAATCATAGTTGAGCCTCTGTACAGAGGTCTGAGCTGTATACAGGCAAAATGTTATTATTATAGAAGCATTTTTCACAAAAGGAGAATATTTTGAAAAAAGGTTATTCTAAGTTAATTTTCAGCCAAAATAATGCATTTAAATAACTTTTTTTTGTCAAAATGTCCATAAAACAATTTTATACATGTATTCTAATCTAAGTAACACTAAATAACATGAAAAGTATCCATTTATGCAATTTTTTAAAATCATGGTTCCGAACGTAGTCGGATACCTTAAACCATTTAAAGCTTTTATGTTTAAATATTACAAATTTAAAAGCTGTAAATATTTACAAATATACTTTAATGTATGACATAAACATAAAAACATGTAAGCTACAAAACAATATTGGAATGTTCTTCTATTCAACAACTTGTTCACTCACAAATCGCTCAAGGCAAATATTTAGAAAATTTATTTTTATGTACTTCACTAGAAAAATGACAAAAGAAAGAAATTTTTTGGTGTAGAAAATCACTTAAGAGCGTGAAAATTCCAGCAACTATAGAAAGAGAGATAGAAAGAATCGGATTGTCTCCATATGGCGATAGAGGGCGCGTCGAGTTATGAGTGAATGGAAAAGTTTCATGGACCTTGGAGGCAGTAATTTAGGAGCTCGAACATAAATCACATGCCCGCTATTGAATGAAGCAAAAGACATTTTTGTTCGGCGGACTGCCATCATCACTCACACCGCTTTTCAAAGAAAAGATGTCCACCCCTCCCTATTTCGGTGCGCCTAATTTTCCCGTCTGCCGTTCTTTGTCCACTGTGTCCCCGAAAAGCTACCACTGAACACACACTATGGTTCCACATATTGTTTTACTTTCAAAAGGCTTCGTCTCAAATTTTGATACAATAGGATATGGATGTGACACTCGATAAATAAACATTTATACATTCGTCGAATGCAGTCGCAGTAATCAATCTTCTATCCTGGTATCAATTCTTGTGGAAATTAGAACACCGGAATAATGTGTGAGATAAGTTCATTGACCAGTCAGTGTCAGCTGGTCAAATTGATGTTCGAAGAAGATAATGAAAATCACCAAGAGAGATAATATTGGAAAAATAATGAGATAACTGAAAGTAAATCAAAATATTTGGAAGAGTAATTCCTTAAAAAGTGTGAGTTGTATATTTATCACCTTTCAGTTCTGAAATTATATATGGAATAGAAATTGGAAATGAATTAGAGTTGAGTTGATGTTTGTGGAATTAAAATAAAATTATAACATCAAATGAATAAAAATATAACAATAAAAATTGCCATGCTAAAAGTCGAATTGTTCACAATGAAAAGAAATTGTCAAGGATAATACCGAAATCTAGATAGAAAAGGATAACTTGTAATAAAAACAGCTAAAAATATTCCATAACAATTTTTTAGTATTAAAACAATGAAGAAACTTAATATACTTTTTACTGTAGTTAACATGGTGTATATGCATTCCAAATATTATCCAAATGTTTTTTAAAAGGTAAGGAAAAATATAATGACCTAAATGTAGAGAAAAATACCACGCTTCTAGTAGAGCAAAAAGTAATATTCTAGAAACTTTAACTATACCTCTTAAAACAATTCCAAGTCACCAAATTAACATAACCAGCTTATATATACATATATTATTATCATTATCATTATTATTATTAGATAATCTCAATTAAACATTTGTTTATACAGTATTACATACATTTTTGTTATACAGTGTCCTATGCATATTATTTGATTTGAATTGAATTTCCATCGTATTCAAAAGTAACATGAGGGATTTTGGTAGAATACTCAAGGGAACCGAACTCATCTAAAAGGGGTTTAGAGCTACAAATCAGTCCTCCGGGAAGCAACTACCCTGCTTTTATTCTTTATCAGACAAAATCTTAATTTATATTTTTTAAAGAAGTGCTCGGCAAATTTATGAAATACAAGTTAAATTGGCGATGGACCTCGTAATTTCGAACCACATTCAAGTGACGAGGATTAATTTTGAGCTGGATGAGTCACCATTTCCAAACTAACACATTACGCCAACAGCATGACTTTGAACCTAGAAATATTTAAAGTGCACCAGCCTCTCTATACGGTAAGCCTTCAGTAGCACCAGGTTTCTAATCCACCACTCGACTACGTTGGCCACAGTTCTCAACTATGACCACTCTCTCGGCTAATGCAATCATACACACACACATATATATATTCACAGAAAGGTATTATTTAATTAATTCGTTGGCATAATTATCTAATGTTCTAAATCAAAACAAAAACGAAAAACTGAGGAATAGTATATAAAGTATAAATGGGAATTTGAAAGCTATAATAAATCTATTAACTATTTATATCCCAAACTTTTTTTGTTCTCATAATGAATATAGTTTTTTTTTTAATTTTGAATTTAAACTCTTTATAATTGCTGCTGAAGTTCAATGCACTCAAATTTAATCAAGATTCAACAAAACGTATCAATGCTTATATTGTAATTCTTCCATCCGTTTTGATCTAGCAATATGGAGTTTACTCTAAAATTATAATAAAGCATTGAGTTAAAATATATTTTTTTATCAGATGCATAATTTTTAATGTCTTGTAGTATAAAAATAATAGCTATAACTAAGTCAATACATAAAAATTCAAAAAAGATATAAAAAAGTGAAAAAATTCGTAATATTTTTTACTTAAACTGTATCTGTAATCATCAGTAAAAGCTGAGGAATTACATTTTGATGTTAAACTTACGATATAAAATTCTCATAATTTATAATAGAAATTGATATTTTCAGATCAAAAAGTTAAGCAATTATAAAGGTCAAAAAATTAAAAAATAATTTTACTATTTATAATTTCATTTTCCTTTTAGAAATAAGTCAAAAAATAAACTAGTAATGTTACACTGCTCTTTTTTATCAGAACTAATAAATCAATATGGAATATTAAACTATGAATGAAATTCATTTTAATTCCATTTTTTCCAATGAACCTAAAGTAAGAAGCTGAAATAGATTAAGTGATAATGATCATCTAATTAAATAAATATTCATAAAAAGCTCTAGAAAAATATATTTGAATATGAAAAATAAACTAAAAAGCACTGAAAGAATGTAAAGATATTTACAGATAATTTAATATTGACTTTTATTATGAAATGAACCTTAAATATTTATTAAGGGCTTAAGAGATAACGTTTAAGTACAAGTCAATCCCTTATGAAGACGTTCTTGAAATTTACATTTTAAACTAGAATTATTTTAAAAAGTACATTTTGAGATAAGTAATTGTTTGTTCTTTATAAATTAAATGAAAAGCATTAAGGATTAAGATATCTAGGGAAAAAATATATATAACAAAAGAAAAAGAATCAATACAATTGAATTATCTTTATCACTATATTTTATCTACTTTATAAGAATAGGTAGAACGAAATCCAAAATCAAGAATTAAATCTTCTTAAAGTTTGAACAAATTACTTGGCATAAAAATATTTAATAAATAAAAATAACAATAAGTAAATAAGTATATTAAAAAACTAACTTAATAAAATGGGCGATAACAATACCGTATTTTCACTTTCCATGAAGCGAGTATTGGTTCCATCGGAGATTTCATTGATAAGAATTTTTTTAAAGATTCGTATCAATACATTCGGAAAGAAAAGGCTTCGTCTTATAGAAGTTGCTCCAAGTAATTTCTATGCAAATCATTAATACAGATTTAAATTTATCGTATTTTATGCTGTAAAATATGTTAGCTAATCTTATCATTAATATACAGTAACTTAAAAATATAATACTGTTTTATTATTTTTTCCAACATTTAATCCTTCATTGCCAATTTTTGAAGTAGGTTAAGCCTTTTAAATAAATTGATCAAACATGATTACTGAGTAACTTTATAAATTGATCTCTCACCCAAAGGTGACCGATTTCTCGATTTCATTTCGGTAGTTCAGTTCTCGAAATATGGTGCAAATAAATAGAAAAACTTTTTAATTAAATATAGAATGTAACAAATAAGAACACATATTCATAAAAATAATATTCAATAAAAGCTTTGTAATCCAAAATCTAAAACAATTACTAAAAGCAACAGCTTTCTCTCTCGTGTCAAAAACATATCAATTCGAATTCTACATCAAAATTCATAGCAAAAAGGATGCCAACTTTTGCAACAAAACTTAAAATACCAAACGATTGAATATCGGTAAATAAAAAAAAAATAAGTAAGAAAATTAGAGTTGTATAAATTATTAAATCAAAGCAGACGATAATAGTATGAATAAGAGAATATTTTCCAACGTTAATAGAGATATATTAAAAACAATTTCAAAGAACATATTTCAAACTTACAAATTACATATTTTGATACATATTCTAATCTAAATTAACCTCGTAGTTTTTTTTTTATATGTAGCAACCTAATCGAGTTAAGATGGTGGGTTAAGAGCCACAGTAGGGTTGTCAAATATTGCGAGTTTCCAATTAATTTTTTCCGCAAAGGTCAAGAACACACCGTTCAATTTTCAAAAGTCTACTAAACTAGCCCACGCATTGACTTCATTTACCATTATAGATTTAGGTAATATATTATTTCGTATATACCCAAAATAGTATAAAATTATTTTTTTTAATCCAAATTTCACTAAACATTATTATACATTACTTTTTCTGAATAATTAAATAATTAATCTAAAAACTATAAAAAATTATTATTTTTATATCTATTATGAAAGTATAAATGTTAATTGTTCTTAACTGTAATCGTTAGCTTACAGAATTTGTGGAACTTTTTCCTTTCAGTAAATGCCTTTATCATCAAGTGTATGACATTGTAATAAAAATATTTTTTAAAACGAGCCAAAATCGACATAGTTCTTTCAATTTTAATTTTTTTTTTACTGTACATGTTTTTAGAAACTGTAGGAAGGGCTCACAATTCAGACAAGAATGAAAATGAAAAACAGTCATTAATTCATGCTAAAGAAAAGAACAAGTTTAACATAAAACAAAGCATAGGAAAGACCACGTTATGAAAGTGTAAAATACGGTCCAGAATCAAAACCTACAGCTTAACCTCTTGATGAAGATAAAACAACTTGTCAAGTCTTAGAAATTAAAATAACGATTGTTTACTACTGAATATTATAGACCAAATGAGCAACATACAATTTACAAAGATAATCAATAAAGATTATTTGAACTTTTATTAACGAATATTAAGTGGTAAATGTTGAGATTTAATAATAAAATGTATCGAATAAAAAGTAATACTAGCATATTGAAAGGAGTTTGGGAATTTTTCTGCTGAAAAAGGAAAACTTTTCTTTAAAACCATTGATTATTGGTTGTTAGCTCATTGCCTGATTACTTGCAAAACACAAACCAGTTAAGAGACAAAGATGATATTAAAATTAATGAGGAGTTTTAGTTCTATAGTAAATTATAAAATAGTTCTCTAAGGGGATACATTTTATAGTTGTGTTGTTTCAAGGTATTTCGTGGAGTACGTTTCGTTTGTTTTTTATTGTGACTCTGCTATTGATTTTTTTAAATTTCAGTATATCATTTTCTTAATTATTCTGAATTAATGTGAATTGCATTACGCGAGCAAATATTCTGCTGAAGCTATTTGTTCTCTTGAATATTTTTCAATAAATATATCTCACGCTTATATCC
Source organism: Trichonephila inaurata madagascariensis (assembly GCA_019973955.1). Taxonomy (NCBI): domain Eukaryota; kingdom Metazoa; phylum Arthropoda; class Arachnida; order Araneae; family Nephilidae; genus Trichonephila; species Trichonephila inaurata. The sequence continues at coordinate 248,128 of BMAV01001116.1, forward strand.
AGATTGCATCAAAAAGGAAATAGTGAAGAACAAAATGAATTTTTGTGTAATTATTGACAATTTTTCCGATTTTCTCTCAGAGTAAATTTAAGGCTAACAATGATTTTGAAATTATAAAATAGTGCCATGAACCGTTCAAAAAATTGAAGTATCTTAAATATCAGTAACTTGAATTTTAAATATAATATTTAGAATAATACTTTTAAAAACTAAGCTTGCGAAGTGCAAGTTAATAAAATTATCACACAAAGAATAATAATACCAAATATTATGTTTCAAACTTTGATTCTAAAACAATACATCGATATATTGTTTGACGCAAGCAAAGATGCTTCACATCTACTGAATTCTTTTTTTTAAAAATACATCACCGTCAAAAGAATTCAAAATGATTTTGAATTCTACTTTTTTGAGAAGACATCTATATCAGTGTTCTACACATAAAAATATATACCCTTATCTTATCATGAATGCTTCCCCCCTTATTTGTTTAAAAATAAAACCTAATTAACTTTGCTTTCAACAATCGCTTCTCAATTAATTGTCAACTTTCATTACAATATGTATAAAAAATGCAAATCTCGTACACACAAGCAAATGAACCAATCTTTTCGTCAAATCCTCGAAAACAGTCAACGAACAACCAGGCTGCACCTCATCACAACACGGCAAATCAGAAGAACTGAAGCTCCTCTAATCTGCTGCCTTTCTTCTTCTTTCCGTTTTCATTTTCTGGAGTTTCCAGGCACAAGGAAGTGCCGTAATTAACAAGTTAGAAAGAAAATTGCAGCTTGGAATGGTTCGGGTTTGGAGAAATGTCTTGAAGAGAGTTTGCAGGACGTAAGAATAGTTCCGGTAATCAGGTTAGATGTGACCCTTAATTATTTTCAAGGAAAAACCGAGTGAAAAGATGAAAGGCATGTCTTGGATTTTCGGTGCAGAGTTCCTGTTTTCATCGAAATTTTTGACTGAATCTCTAATCCAACTCGCAAATGTTGCTATTGTGTGTGGTTAATCGATATAATAAACAAGCTCTTTAATATTAGAAAGAGTTTTTGAAATTTTTTTTTTTTGCATTTTCATTATATTTAGTACAGTTTTATGAAAATTTGTTACGAGTTTAATGGATTTACATTTACGAGCTTTTAATGGTGTGCTGACGAGAGTTCAGAATTTTATCGACTTTTAATGATTGTTTTAACCCCTTAACTGCCGATTGAAAGTTGCGCGATTCATTTTCGAATTCCACCACTTTTCACATATGCGCGTAAATGTGGTGTATTGGGAGGGGGGGGGGAAGGAGATAGAGAGAAAGCATACCAAAATAGAAACCAAAGTATTTCTTATAGATTGAAAACTTTCTATGTAATCTTGTTCACAAATTCTTTTAGCAGTTTTTCGCTTCAGTAAAGTGTTCATTAAAAATAACAATCAATGATTTATACTTTTATATTCTGCGAATTTAGAAAACACTATATTAAAAATATTGCCTTCCTTAACAATTGATGCTATTTATTTCTAATACGAATATTAACATTTTATGATATGCATAATATGTTGAATATCATGCACAGTTTTTTCTTTCCCTTTTTAGGAGTGCTATTCACTTAAAGTTTTTAAGCTAACAAGAAATAGTTTACTTTAAAATTTAAATCACATGAGCTCTTAAAGTTTACATGAAATGAAAAATTTGGAATTTCTATTCAGTTTTTATTAGAAGCAAGAAACACAACAAATTATGTACGAATCAAATAATGTTTTTCAAACCATCATGTTCCAAATAGCCATGCTAAAATGTAAAGTAAAATGGTAAGTTAAAAGAGTGAACACAAAATTGTTGAATCGAATATGTGTACATAAATACAATGCAATAAACCGAATTCAGTATCTTATTTTTAATTATACACTGTCCGTTACTGAAAATGCAAAATCATAAAGATTCGTTAACTAAAGTAACTTGTAAATTCTATAGAATACACATCTGATAAACTATACAGATAATCAGAAAATCAAGGTGGTATATTCTCAAGGTATTGTTGCAAATTTACGTGGTGGAAAGCAGTCCACGACTCCAATTAATTGAATAATAATAGATTTATTACTGGACAAGGACGAGCAAATGACTACCAAAATACCAATTGAGGCATATGCACAAAGACATATTATAACAGTTTATTTATAGTATTGGTAAACGCACTCTTTACAAACAAGCTTTACAGCGCTCCAAAATGACTCTCTAGAACATTTCCACCAGCACAGGAACTCAGAGAAAAGCTCTGTCTTATCGCAGTCAGTAGATTCTAAGTCTGATTCTAAGACTGACTCCAATGTTGTTTTAATGGTTCTTTATATAACAGCATAGAAACTTCCAGAAGGGTCGATTCCATAGACATCTCGAAAGTTCATTGACGACATAATTTGTCACCAAATCTGACGCCAATCTGGTAACTCTGCTCATATTTTCTGGAATTAGATAATCTTATTCAAATTCATGCTGGAAAGGGAACTATCCTGTAAAACTTAATTTTCCCCAAGGATAGTGTTACTGCGGAGAAAAGTACTTACCTGAAGTGTTTCAATATTTATAGCGCGAGATGAAAGGGGATAAAATGGCGAATGTGAACTAACTTTGTCTCTACTTTCTGCCACCAAGGGAATCCAGAATTTAGAGAAGTTCTACGATACAGAAAACACTTTTGGAATAAGAAAAGTTTCGATGACGACAATGAAGACAATTTTGGTAATCCAATGATTTTGCGAGAGATCATATTGCAGACTCACGCATAGCTGTATCGCTTCACAAACGCATATAAATTCGTTCTTTGTGCATATAGTTTGGACAGGGTGGATTGAAGAACGAAATAAGAATCATCCGAAAGACCAACCACTGGATGTACAATAGAACGTGTGGATCGAATGAACTGAATGGTTACGATAGCGAACCCTCTATCTTGATATTCTGAAGAATGTGCATTCTTGGCATTCTGAAGAATGTGCAAAGACCTTTGGAAGCTCAATATCTGAGAGAACAGTTTCACGACGATTGGCTGAAAAAAAAATTAGCACACAAACCGCTCTTTATGAAGACTACCATTGACGTCAACTATGGGAATAATTGTGTTAGTGTTGGGATCGAATCATTTAGAAGAATGAAAAGCCCAATGTGACATTCAGCGACAAATGCCAGTTCCATTTTTCTAATGATGAACTTCGAATAAGAGTTTGGAGGATTCAGAAAAACTGAATTAATTTGTCCATTATTGTTAAAGAACATCTCGTTAAAGAAACATAATAGTTTGGAATACCATCAGACACGACCGCAGGTCACCTCTAGTACGCATCAAAGTCACACGTCATCAAAGATGATATGTTGATGAGGCGTTACAACCGGTTGTGCTGATTTGCATTCAGTGGTTGCAATTTATCTGCCTTAGTCTCAGTCGGAGGATGAACAATGGAGAATGGTTGAGAGCATAAAAACTTTCTTCCTACATGATAATTGTAAATGTGCCTCATAGAGTTGTGATTTACAAGGTCACGAGAGGTTGCTTCTGATCCCCCAACATTTCTATTGCTGTATTGAAGTTGTAGTTTTGTAAGTAAAGTCACTTATTTACGAATTCATTCTCTATCTGTGTATCAATTTTCATTACATTCTACTATCTCCCTCATGATGCCTAATTTTGAGATCTTTTAAGGTAATAAGCGAAATGCCAACTTCAAAATGTGATTCTTTTATGGCATACTTAAAAGAATTATTGATATTTTTGTGTTTATTATCTTTGAGAAATATTTTAAGTTCTTTCTTTCAGAAAACAGATTACATGAAGATTTTATGAAATATCAAATGAGATTACAGTAATAGAGAAATTAAGGGTAAATACATTTTTTTTTAATGTTTGAGTCCAGGAAGTAAAATTATATCTGTAATTTTTTATGTCATATACATATAAAAATTTATCTAAATTAGAGTGTCCGATAATCAAAATAGTGCGTTTTAAATAACTACATCTTTATGATTGCATTTAATATAGTGATTGACTACAGCATGTACTAAAAAAAAATCTGCTTATAAGTAATGTTTACCAAAACATTTGAATAAAATTATTGCGATTCTTTTATCAAATGCTTATTTCCGTTATGAGATATGATGCATTAAAACTTCAGAATCACTTTAGGAAACTCGTGAGTTTTAAGAAGGTATAAAATTTCTCACAAAGTTTCGAATTATTAATTTTAGCAATTTGAAAAATACCATCAAATTTCTCAAGCGAGGATAAATGGCTCTCCTTAATAAATAAATGAAGAAAACATCTCTTTGATAACTTGGGTGACTTCAATGTTAACATTAATAATGCCTTAAATAGAAATTCTAAGTATGAAACTTCTCAATTAAGAGTTTGAATTCAGAACAGATAAAACTAGACATGGATTATAAAAGTTTTAAATAGGAAATGTAATAATGTGAGAATTCATTTACATGAGGCTGATAGTTAAAATCTCGCGATGGTGCGAAAAGAAAGAGTTCTCACATAATTGGAATAAATAATTGCTTACTAATTATAGAATTTATGTGTGATTCCCCATATAATATTTTAAAACTTAAAAACAAAATGCAAAGTAGTGCGCTGTTATTTGATATCATTCATAGTAACATCTAATGCTATGATAGTGATGAAGTATAGTGATAATAAATTCGTTGAGATCGCGAAATCTGCAGGGGAAATTAAAATGGAAAGGGAAAACTTCCTTTTCAATTTCTTTTCTCAAATTTATATAATCGTAAAATTATTTTTAGAAAATTTAAAAATTTTAGTTATATATATACAATATTTTATGTTCAGAATCAAATAATTTGATTTCAATTATAAAACTTGCGTGATTGCACATAGAAGATTTAAATTGTGAGAACATTATATCTTTAAAGGATGCATAAAGTTATTTTAAAAAATTCTACGTAGTGATAGGTTATTTAATTGTCTGTAAAATGTAATCTAATTGTCCATACATTAAAAAATGGAACTCAACAGTTATGTGCAAGAATATAAGTTTTATTTGCATGTAAAACAAAGAGAATATAATAAATTCTAATTAAAAAAATATAAAATTTCTTATTTATAAGTATCTTTCACTTCAGATATAATACAGTTTTATAATTCTATACGTTTTAAAAATAGTATACTACACAGTTTTATAGATTTCTATTCAGTGGTTTATATAGCATATGACATAACATTATACACAAAGGAAATTAACGCCGATTCATAAAGCTGCGCAAGGGCTTTTGGCTACGGATCTCAAGTCAAGTGACGAGGATGACACCTGCGCTGGCACCCCTTCTCCTAACTTTCACACCACAGAAAAGAGAGGACGTTTGAGCTCTCGACAGATTTAACGTGCATCGCGCCCCTACACGGTGGGTCTTCAGTGGTACTAGATTCGAACTCATGACACGCCTGCCACGAGTCCGTTGCCATGACCACTAGGCTACCGTGGGTACCATAACATTATGTAAAACCAATTTATAAATTTAAAGAAACTAAAAATTTATTTTGTAACTTATTAAGAGAAAAGAAAGAGGGAATTTGTTTTTCATATTGAAATATTTATTATTTTTATGAAGAAATTCAATATACAAATATTTAAATATCATACAAAGTATTTTTAATCTGAACGTAATGAAATTAAAAAAAAAAATTAGAGATATGATTTAATAATCATACACAGGAAGAATTATTTATATATAATTAACAGTAAAATTATAAAACAAAAAGGAACCCATCTGTAATCATATAACCAAAATTAGTTTTTCTTTCTTTCTAAATATTTTTAGATGTTCAGTTAAACAAAGTATAGTTATTTATTATTTTTTTAAACTTAACCATTTAAACAATGGAATTATGCATCTTTCTGATTTGTGTTCAAACTTTTTTATTATGACAACTTCATTTAAAAAGTGATTATTCACAAATTAAGAATAAGCAGATTTATTAAGTTTATTATAGTAGATTTATTATAATTTGTGTTATAAAAATGAGTTTAAAAGAACTAACGATGGGTTGTATTCATTATACTAAGAATTTTATAAGTTATTTTAGAAATGGAATCCAATGGTGTGATAATACTAATAAAAAATTAGATGTTTGTTTATGAACTGAATTTATGATTTGAATCAATGCGTTTCAATTTTTATTTGTTATTTATGTATGTAAATATATTTAACTGTCACATGGCTTATTTTGCATTTATTTTATCTCTTTACTTGAATAGATTGGCATTCAAATATCTTGCAATAATGTTTTCTGTTTTCAATGGCTATATATTCACATCTGGCAACAGTTTTTTCTGCCTGTATTGTTGTATATTCGAATATCTGGCAACGATATTTCTGTCGGCTTTAGTTAGATATGATTCGAATCTTGGAATGAATATAAATATGTGGAAATTCGATGATTGAAATTTTTGTTTTTGGAGAACTTGAATTTCTTGAACGCTGCGCTGTTTGATGCTATTATTCTCAAGGTTCAACTGTAATAACTGTGAGAGTATGTTTCAGCGTGTTGTGTTTGCATAGTATTGTATTTTATGCAATATTCGAATAAATCATTTAAAATGTTGGCGTCGAATAAATAATTTAAAATTTATCTTCGAAATATTTTGTCCATATGTCCTCTTAAATTTATTAGTTTTAGTAAAATTATATTTCGATTCCATACATACATACAGCCTTTTTATTTGACAAAGGTTAAATTAGGTACTTACGTATTATCGCAACCTATTGGCGACATTATTTGAAACGAAGCACCTGGCTGCCAATTCAGCGCGTACAACACATAGGAAAACGAGGTTGCCATCTTGGCGAGTTATTAATAGAGTTGACGATTGTTGCGATAATACTTAAGTACCTTTAATTCCCTCATTAGGTATTTAACAGCTTTTAAAATTTTATTTTGTAAATATCCCCTAATTTTTCAATTTAGAGATCTGGAATTTATTCCAATGCTTAGACCTGCCCCACTCTTTGTTCAAAAACTAATGAATTATCTTTTCGAAATATTCCCATGCATTCTTTTTTTACAGGTATTAGGATCACAAATGGCGCCAGTAATGCTTAGCAAACGGCAAAATCTGTGTACATTATGCAACAAGCTATCGTCGGCTCGTCCCATTGAACACCGCAAATAAATCAAAACTGTCTCTCTTTATGCTCCACCCTCCCACAGAACACTTCGATGCGATTCGAAAGGTTTGTATAAATCACCGCGGTGGTCAAACATTCCGCATCTCAAGTTCCGCTCCATTTATTCTGACCTCTGGAATAAACCGGTGTCTGCTCCAGATCTACCCCTGCGCTACTCTCCAAGCTTCGGGAATCGTCTGCACAGGGGAGGGGGGATCTCCTCCTCTCCCGGAATTCGGATCGGGAGAGATAGCCACTTAAAATAAATTATGAGTTTCGTGGAATGAAATGAATGGATCTCATTTTTGGACGTGATAAGGGGTTTGGGTGAAAGCGACGTGGGCAGCGTGCCGATGTAAACATCAATAAACGAGAGGTATGAATACGGCCTGGTGATATACGGGGATCATTTCGGAGGCAGTGTTTTTTCGAGAAGGACGGATAAAGTGGGGTATGTGTGTGTGAATTATTGCGAAGAGTGTAGGTGGTAAACAAGTGCATTGATCATCCTCATAGACCTTGGGGATTTGCAATAAGAACCCATATATTTTGTTATTGTTCGCCCGTCGTATTGGGTTTGTAGTTTGACATGTAAGAATGTTTCGAAATCCCGTTTTTGTGGAGGGAAGGGAATTTTTTTTATTTTTAGGAAGCAAAATGTTAAAAGATACATGTATGATAAATGAGCAAAATCTATATACTTTGTTGTAATTCAATACATTTATTTAAAAAGCCGTACTGTCAGTGCCATATTGTATTACTCGTCTAGAGAACGTGATCGCAGATTAATCTAGCGCAGTTTTAAATTGATGATACGATATTCTATTATATGGATCGCATAAAATATGCTTTTAAGGTATCCGACTACGTTCGGAACCGTGATTTTAAAAAAGCGCATACATGGATAATTTTCGTGATATTTAGTGTCACTTAGATTAGAATACATGTATAGAATTGTTTTAAGGACATTTTGGCAAAAACAATTGATTTAAATACAATATTTCGGCAAAAAATTAACTTAGAATAATTTTTTTTCCAAATGTTCTCCTTTTGTGAAATTATTAATTATTTAAGTACATTATTATTAATTAATAAGATAATATAATATAATAAGATAATATAATTAATTAATTAATATATATTAATAAGAAACAAATTATTTCAGTACACTATTTTGACAAAAAATGAACGTGGAATGACCCATTTTCAAAATATTCTCCTTTTGTGAAAAATGCTTCTATTATAATAATATTTTATCTGTATATAGCTCAGACCTCCGTACAGAGGCTCAACTAGAAATTTTGAAATATATAACTTAGAATAGGGTTTATCCATATTTTTGACAACAGAGAGGAACAATTTTAAGAAAAAAAACTCTAATAATTATTTAAATTGGTGGTAACTCTGAAAATAATGTGAATTTTCCAAAAATTCCAGTTGAGCCTCTGTAGAGAGGTTTGAGCTATATACAGGCAAAATATTATTATAATAGTAGCATTTTTCACAAAAGGAGAACATTTGGAAAAAAATTATTCTAAGTTAATTTTTTGCCAAAATATTGTATTTAAATAATTTTTTTTTTGACAAAATGTCCTTAAAATAATTTTATACATGTATTTTAATCTAAGTGACACTAAATATTATGACAGTTATCCATTTATGCGCCTTTTTAAAATCACGGTTCCGAACGTAGTCGGATACCATAACTTTAATAACTGAATTATTCAATCAAATCTTATAGTTAACATATTATAAAAATACTTCGACTGATATTTTTCATGATAACTTCTAAAATATACAGGCATACATCTTTTCCATTTTTCTGTGCAGTTGTTTCTCTAATTATTTCTCTAATTCTTCTAATTCTATTTAATTTTAATAAAACTTTATGTGTGTGAATTTTAAAAGGAACCATTGCTTCTCAAATACACAGTAAGATATTTTATTAAAATTAAAAATAAAGTATTTTATTCGAAATCTGAAGGATGTGTCATATAATTTAATTTGCACCTACTCCAAAAATATTAGAAATGGAATCAATATAGCTTAACGCGTTTTAAAATGTTAAAAATAAAATCCAATGAACATATTTGTCCATTGTGCTGGAAATAGATACTAGTGTAATCATAGAAATTTTGGACAAAAACATTAAGCTATAGAATAATTTATTTAAAAAAAATATTCGTTTTAGGACAATTGAAAGTTTTTTTTTTTTTGCTAATTAAAATTTTATTTTTTGATTTTAAAATTTCTTTTTGAGTTAAATGGTTATTATTTTAGTTTTTCAACTTTGAAGTTAATTGAAGCTATAAGAACATGATTACAAATTGCTAACTTAGTCGATTTTGCAAACAGATGAATTATCTTTACATAAAATACAGAAGCTTATGTGATCTCTTATATATATATATATATATATATGTCTTTTATATATGCCCTAAAATTTTGCCTTTTTTTAAAATAAAACAACTATAAAGTTGTACCTAAGACATTAATTACATAAGGGATCTTTTAAGTAAACGTATTTTTCAAAAGTCCTAAAATTCTTAAGTATAATATTAATTTGATGCTAACAAACGCAACTAACTTTTAAATAGAACTATTTGAATGACAATTGTACTAGGCAATTATACTATCAGAATGATTGAGTTTTGTTTTTGGAAACCAAAATTATAAAAAAAGGATACAATTTAATAATTTCACAAAAAATCTTTATGTGATCTTTATTTCTTTTACTTTATTCTAAATTATCTTTTAATTATTTTATTAGAAACTGAATAATTATAACTAAAACATTTTTTGATTAAAAAAAATTACATGTATTAGAAGCTTTTAAAATGTTCCTATTCTTCAAGTTCTATTTCTATATTTTATAATTAGATATTTGTTTTTCTTCATTCATATTCGTATTATAAATTGTATATCTATTATAGGTTGATGCAGACATTCAATCTTTTCAAAAATTATATGAACGATGCAATTTATTTTTTATATATTTCGAACATACAATATCATTTCCTGAAAGCTTAAAACAACATGTAAAAACTCTTAAAAAACAAAAGATATAATGACACATATGTTTTAAAATTATTCTTAATAGAATTCTTGCAATGTTTCTATAAAAAGATCCCTAAAACTAAGTATTGAATTTTTTTTATTGTGGATTGAAGTTTAAATATTCCTTTAACTTTAAGTTAACTTTTGCAATAAAGATTTGTTCCACATATTTGATTTTAGTTTTTAAAATATAATCAAACTCTCTAAAAATTAACCATCCATTAAATTTTTAACGTCTGATATTTAGAATTATTATGATACATTCAGAATAATTTGCTCTGTTCTTAGTAAATATACTATTCTTAACATAATATAATAATGAAAACAACATACTCTTAAGGTATCCGACTACGTTCGGAACCGTGATTTTGCAAAAGCGTGTAAATGGATAATATTTATGATATTTAGTGTCACTTAGATTAGAAAATATACATAAAATTGTTTTAAGAATAGTATTATAATAAAAAAATTATTTAAATACACTATTTTGACAAAAAATGAACATAGAGTGACCCATTTTCAAAATATTCTCCTTTTGTGAAAAATGCTTCTATTATATTTCGCCTGTATATAGCTCAGACCTCTGTACAGAGGCTCAACCAGAATTTTTGAAATATATAACTTAGAAGTGGGTTTATCCATGTTTTACGACAACAGAGGGGAGAAATTTTAAGAAAAAAAAACCCGTTAATTATTTCAATTGATTGTAACTGAAAATGTGAATTTTTCAAACATCATAGTTGAGCCTCTTTACAGAGGTCTGAGATATATACAGGCAAAATATTATTATAATCGAAGCACTTTTCTCACAAAAGAAGAACGTTTTGAAAAACGTTTATTCTGTTAATTTTTTGGCGAAATATTGTATTTAAATAATTTTTTTTGTCAAAATGTCTTTAAAACAATTTTATACATGTATTCTTATCTAAGTAAAACTAAATATCATGAAAATTTATCTATTTATGCACTTTTAAAATCACGTTTCCGAACGTAGTCGGATACCTTAATAAATATTTCATATTTATTTATGCGATATTATTAAAGGAAAAACATAATATTAAATATATAGAATAATATTAAAAGTTCTTAATACAAATACATTACTAAACTTTTCGCAAGAGAGCATTATATATATATATATATAAAGTATTCCTTTTTTTGAAATTATTCTTCCGTACAAGACACAAAAGAGAAAAATCTTTCAAACACATCCCTATCCATACTTAAAAATTGTTTCTTTTCCTGTCCAGACGTCATTTTATCCTGAAATATGTAGCTCAGAAAACGTCGTAAATATAAACATCGACACTCAAACGCATGAAATTCTGATCCAAAAAGCCGACAGGAATGCTCGGCAAGTTTGTCGTCCCCATTATAGTCGCGGTAGATGCGAAACTTTCACGAGAACGCATTTTAGAGTTTCCGGAAAACATATCAAAGTGCGATATCTTTTACGAAACTTTCTGACGAGGAAGAAAAAGTAAGAAATAAAGAAGAAGAAACCCTCAGACAGTCCGTAACGTTTATTACGTCTCTCCAGTTCTGAAAGCTTTCCTAGAAGGAATTTATAGCCAATTTCCTGCACCGCTACTTTTCGAAATTCGAATACTTTTAAGCAAAGGCCTTCCAGTCGAAGAACTTCGTGCAAGAGAGAATAAACCATGTTGTTCCATCTATAACAACACGCCGGGTTCCTTCTCCAAAAGACTTTTATTCGCGATAGCGGAATTTTATTTATTGGGTAGACCTGTGGGACAAATGTGATGTCATTGGAGACAAAAGAGTTGGTGGAAAGTCTGGCCAAGTCTGAATCGTGGTGCTCCCGCCTGTCTTCATTAATTACTGCGTTCGACCGCAATTAGATGGTCTCATCTAATCCGTCAAGAGACAGATCTTGTGTTGAAGTCTATCTTTTGCTTGTTCTTCGGGGGAAGATCAATGACCGCATTAATTACGTCCCCTTCTTGGATATGACTGTCTTCTTTCATTAGCTTCTGAAAAATTCTGGATATTATAAAGCTGATTTGTTTGTGTTTTTTCTTAGAAATTAAAAAAATATATATATCCGTTGCTTTCAAATCTTAGAGAGAAAAAGAGGGGAAAGAGAGTTACTAACTATACTTTTTAGGAATAATTTACAAACTACAGACGGACCTCTGTATAACGAAGTCGCTAAATCCCGGAAAAAAGTTCGTTATAGAGAGGTTTATCTTTTAATATACTACACACAAAAAACAAAAAGTTTCATTAAAAAAAATTGTAATTCATAAGCACTACATATTAAAAAAAGTAATTATTCACACCTATTTTACAATTATTATATGTTTATTTTATATACCTTAACCATCAAATAAAAAAAATGAGGGAGAGAGAGAGAGAGAAAGAAAGGAAAACAAGAAAAAAGAATGTCGAAGAATAAATACACGGTATTTTCAATATTAAGAAAATAATTTTATATTAAATGAAGTTTAAAGAAATTTTCAAAGAACGCATACAAGTAATATTAAACATACATTATTTTCTAACTAGAACATGGAACAACTCCACTGAGTGTGAAAGGGGATATTGAAGATGTTTCTAGTGAACTGGACATAGGGGGTTAAGGGTTGCACTTCTTAGATGAAACGTCCAGAACTCTATTGCTCTCGGCCAGTTAGGATCTAATAAAACCAGTTGAAGATTTATGACCACTATAAAATGCGTTAAAGAGAAAATAACTTGAAATGTTCAGAAATACTTTAAAAAGAGGGAGAAAAAAAATTGAATTACTAAGTTCGTTATATAGAAAATGCACTTCGCTATACAGAGGTTATTTTTCAAAGAAAATAGTGAAATGCTCAAGGTTCCAGGAAAAAGTTCGCTACATAGAAAAATTCACAATATAGAGGTTCGTTATATAGACGTTCAACTGTATTTAAATTTTTGTTTAAAATGACTACTATAAAATTAATTTTGGAACCAACCTTTTTTCTATTCCTACTATTAATTCACTGTCTCCCTATATATATATATATATATATCTTGTTCAAACTTTCAATCGTTAATACAATACTTTCTATTCATCTATTCTAGTTCAAGTATATTTTTTAAACTTGCAGTGGATGGCACTTGATGTTAATACAGTTTTTTCAAATATTAATTAATTAATTAAATTAAATTAATGAATAAATAGTAATTAGCAAAAATAATAGTCCAACACCATATATAAAAAGGAAAATTGTTCGTTGTGTCTCTGTAGTGCAGTGGTTAGCGCGTTGGATTTCTGATTCAAATGTCGTGGGTTCTAATCCCACCTAGGATTGCCTAACTTCTGAGAATGTGTTTTCTTTTTACCATACTCTTTTATTGGAATAGTTAAATTTAATTAATGAGGTAATAGAAACAAACAAAAATAATAGTCCAACACTATATATAGAAAGTAAATGGAAAATTGAAAAGAAAAACGCTTTTTATTTTGCCACTTAATACTGTGATTCTGTCATATGTATATAGATATTTATATTAATTGTAATTATTTAATAAAAAATAACTAAAATAAGATATTTTTTTTTTGTTGACCTAAGTAGAAATTGACTCAAATTCTTTTTTTGATATTACTTGTTAGTAATTTTTTACTAACTACTTAAGTTTTGTTTAAAATGACAAATATAAAATTAATTTTGGAACCTTTTTTCAATTCCTACTATTATAGCTCATACTCTCTATATATTAATTTATTTATTTATCTTGGTGGAATTTTCAATCATTAATAAAATACATTTCAAATGAGCCGAAATTTTATTTACATGATTATTTGGATGAAAATACAATAATTTAATTATAATTAATAAAAATTAATTGATTAAAACTAATTATTTAAAAAATTACAAACGCAGCCACGTTGGCGACTTGTGTCAAAATTTGAAAAGGTTATTTTTTTCCCGTTGTAAAACATTCATTTGAACTGAAATTTTATATACACGATTGTTTTGGATAACAATACGATACTTTAATGGTAATTAATAAAAAGTAATTACCACTTAATGCCGTGATACTGTCTTATGTATATACATATTTATATTAATTGTAACTATTTATAATAAAAAGTAGCTAAAATAAAATTTTTCTTTGTTAATCTAAGTAGGAATCGACTTAAATTTTTCTTTTTATATTACTTGTTTCCTATAATGTGAGAAACTGTTCAAAATTGTAACCTTTTTGATTAAGGATGCGTTTCTTCGTAAAGAAAGTTTTTGAAATAAAATATGAGAAACAAAAATCTCACTATTTTTATATGCAGTAATCAACAAAGAAATTATGTGGGGAATAAGCAAAAATTATGCGTAATTCTTAACTACATACAATATATTGCATACACAATTACACACATTTAAAAACATACATTGAATTAGAAGTAAGCAAATATATACAAAAATTTCGTAAAATGTTGTCACCTATTCTTTATATTTTCTCTTTAAAAAAGTTTGATAAATACTTGAGACAAAATTGTTTTATATGGGGAAAATAGAATTTCTTAATACTTCTTCTGTCCCCACAGCAAATTAAAAAAAAAATGGATTCTTTTCTTTTACTTCTCATACTTTAGGGTAATAAGCAGCCTTTGATATTGAATCAATATTAGAAAACTGATATCAAGTTGGTTCTTAGAAATTCTCAACCACGAAGGAAAGTTAATTTAGTTTAATACCAAAAACTTACAAACTTTTTTGTTCCTCAATTTTATAGTAACATGAGCAATTACGTGGTAAGAATACCTGAATGTTTAAATTTTGCGTATAGCTTATAAGTTTTTCACATTAAATGTGAAATATAAATTATTAACTTACCTTATAATCAAAAATCAAATTCACAATAAGTTTGCTTTTAACTCATTTTTCATAAGAAAACATGCATTTTCATATTTAACTTCTCATTTAAATAATAGACTCACTTTAGAACCGCGTTATCCGAATGACCATGATTTCGTGGCCGGCGTTGTTTCATTGAATCATGGATTCTAGTCTTAGTGCCATACAGAGGGGCTGATGCACGACGTTTGAAGTTCGCACGTTGGCTTGGTGCGGAGTTCGGAGTATATATAATAGGAGTATGAGATAATAGCCCAGGTGTCTTCAGATTCACTTGACCGCGGTTCAAAACGTAATTCGAGTTGCGAATAGCCCTCGTTTAGCTTAAATGTGTGACTTTGCGATTAAAAAAATAATTAATTGAAAAGTTTAATGAACATCCCTTGATCAATATTTTATAAATTATATTTCTTTTATTGTTCCTTTTTTTAAATATAAATAATAAACTGGCTTAATACCTCCAGTATTTAAGCGATAAGAAATTTTTTTCTTGCAATATTTATTACGAAATGTGTTTTTAAGTATATGAAAATTGAGTGATGTACTTAATGATGTTTTTAGTAACAACTTCAATTTATATATTTGTACTACAGTTATAAACAATAAACCCCCCCCAAAAGATACATTTTGAGCTTTCTTAACCATTGAAGTAATTATTATATTAAATTATTTAAATTTCTTCCGTTATTTTCTGAGAAAATATTACGAATCAAATCAATATACTTTTTTATTTTTTTCAATCCAGTAAAATTATTCTTTGTTTTTAATTAATTTATATGAACTTTTTTTTGTTATGAGTTACACTATTATTAGATTACAACTGTCACATCTTTAACCCATCTAATTTTTTTGTTCAAAATATTCTAAAAAAAGCACATTTTTTTACTATAAAATGGAAGAATTTTATTTTAATTTTCAAGTTTAAGATCTTCACGCAAATTTTATAATTGGGAAACACAGCCCCCCCCCTAAATGTTTGCTTTTTATAAGTACACTCTGCATGCTATGAATAATGTGTCATATTTCTTAAAATAATTTCTCGCATACAAAAAAATTTCATGTTCATACCTCATCAGTGCTCGTACTGTATACAGGAAAACTGGTTGAGGCCAGTTTTCGGCAGCCCGCACGGTGTACGGAAAAGCCAGTTAAGGGATTAAATAGTTATTACAATACTCAATGTAACAAGAATTATGCATTGTTCTTACATTTAAGTGTATTTAGTTGTTATAAATAATTGTTATTACCAAACATTTAGTAAAACCATAGAATTAAATACTATTGCGTGAGAAATGCTATTTGCTTGAACTGTTCAAAATTGTATATTTTTAGCATATGATTATTTTCATAGTATCACTTTCAAAAATAATCTGTTTTAAAAAACCAAATTTATCATGTTCTTACATTTAATTATCCTTTTTTTCCCTCTTATCAACTTATATTTAACAAGCACTTTTATTAAAACATGGAAACATTGTAAAGAACGATAAAAACAAAAATAACAACAATCTTATATTTCGTGTTTCTAATCTCGCATACCTACATGACCATTTTCAAGGTTTCTACTTCATCGTAATAATTACATTTGAATACTAATTGGTTTTCATATACTTTTAAAAAACTAGAATGAAAAAAAAAAGCATCCCAAACATAAATTCGACGAAGCAAAATTTTCTTTAAACACGGTTTAAATTTATGATTAAATAAAGAACAAAATGAAACCATTTTTTTCTCTCAACATAAGATACTGGAGGTAAGAGATTAATGGGCTCAAAGATTCATTAAACAGAGTAATTGTTGCAAAAGCAAAATTGCCTGCAGCGAAACGAAATTAACGCATCGCCTGTCTGCACATAAATTCAAATCGAAATGAGAGCTATTTTTATTGTTCTTCGCAAAAGGAAGAAAGAGAAATCGGTGTTAAATCTCATTTGCTGGGGAACAAAAATTCATTTGAGACAAAAATAATAGCAGAAGTGTTTTCGGAGATTTCTTCAAGGAGAGATTTGTTTCTTTACGCCGAAAGATAGAATTGTCTGTAGTGTGTGGTAATATAAATGCAAATTTATGTAGTTTCGTCGATATTGTGAAATAAATGTGTTGTACTATATTTCTCAATATGGTTGATAGATGTGGAATTTATATTAAAACCGTCAGTATCTGAAATACAAGATTAATTTCCCCCTCGATGCATGTTTTTCCTTTTGAGATTATAAAATCGTTTTTTAATTGCTTTTTGTTGAGATTTAAGGTAATTTATTTCATAAATTGCAAAAGTTTTGAAAGATAGCTTTTTAAGAGAATGATATTTTAAAAAGTGTTAAAATTGTCTTTTTTCCTATTAATAAAGTGTGATTAAGTAATTCCTTCCTTCCTTTTTTCTTCAATGGCACGACAGCCTAAGGTGGACCTTCCTAAGAATTCCATTTCAGGCTGTCCTGTTTTTGGGTTGATTTTTCAAATTTGTGACATTAATAGTTTTCAGACATTTTTCTAGGCAATCGATCCACCCGTGACTTTCTTTTTTTGAGTACCATATAATCTGGTCACAAAGATCTTTTTCGTGACTCGACTGTCGTCCAATCTTATCAGGTGTCCTGCACATTATGACCTTTTGTATTGCAATGAATTAAACAATATCTAGTTTTTTAAAAATGTTTATGAATTTCTAAATTGGTTCTTCTTTTCTAAGTATTATCACACATTTTGAACCTTCAAAAATACTTCTAAAGACTCTTCCTTCAAATATAATAAGAGATGTCGCTCTTGGTCATTGCCCAAGTTTCTGCAGCATATGTGAGAACGGGTCTCATCAATGATTTGTAAATGAGTAGTTTTGTTTTTCTTCTGATGAAATTAGATTTGAAATATTTTTGAGGTCCGTAAAAACATCTGTCGCCAACAGTGACTTTATTGTGAACCTCTGGGGTTATGTCATGAGTGTGTTCTGTTCAGAGCCTAAATATCTGGAACCACTAACAGCTTCAAATCTGTACTCGCCTTTCACAAAATAATTCTCATTAAAACTGGTTTTTGACTCAAATTTGGTTGATTAAGTAATTAGCACTTTTAAATAAATAATACAGTTATATGAGAAGAAAGAACAATTTGGCTTTTTCTTCGAGAACAGGAAGTACTTGCGTATGGAATACCTGGATAATGTATTGCTCTTTTTAAGGCATCAATGATATTTGAAAAATTAAAATATGTTAAATAAAGAAAATAGAGAAATAATACATTAGCTAGGACGATTACATGTAAATTATTCTAAATTGGGAAAATATAAAATCTTTATTTCCCTCGTTTGAAAATAATATTTTCTTCACTTCTGATCTGGATGTAAGTATATCTTCTACTAAAACTATTTGAATTGAAAAGCAATTATGAGACTATATTATTAAAGAAATTAGAATTTTTCGCATAGAAAACGAGTTACAGGTTTTGAAACTAATTTTTATAATTTGAGATACTTAATTTAATATTAATCTATTGAATTCTATTAGTTCATGAAATGAAAGTCAGTAATTGCAGACTTTATGTTATCCTAACTGGGGTTTGGCTTTAAGAGGAAATATTGTTATATTTACTGGTGATCTTGGTGGATAAACAAACATAAAATAGAGGAAAGTGATTCTGTCTTCCAAGGGTTGCGTTTTGTGAAGCAAAGCAAAAGTTTGTTACACCATAGTATACAAAGCATTTGACAGAACTCTCTGAAAATGGATTGTACGATCTTGTATAGAAGAAAAGCAGATAAAACTTCTTGCGGCTACAAATCGGTAATGATGTATTAAGTCCACTTTGATTCATGACGAGCAATCATTACCGTGCACTTCGTTGAACGCCAGCAGTATTATTTTTCCAGAAAAAAGTAAAGCTAAAGCATGAAGGTGCTTGTTTTCTTGCATCGCAAATCCCACTTTTGCATAGTATAATAGAAATGCGATTACATCATGTTGATTTGTATCTGCCCAGTGTTTGCAATTTTTATACTTAACGTTACCTGAGTCAATGAGAAATGTGTCTTCGTTGGTCCATAGAATCTGTGGAGGCCAACTGTCATCAGCGTCATAATGAATGAATAATTCATCAGTAAAACACAGTCGTAAATGTGATAATCCATTCACAGAATCTGAACATGTTAAAAACCGGTTAGGAAGCGTGTGAGAAACAGTCAGAACTTTGCGGACATTCGAATTTTGCACATTGAGCATGCGTTAAACTTCGCGTGCATTTGCACCTTTGACCATCGCTATCGCCTGATGTACTTCAATAACCACGACAGAAGCCAAAGGGAATCAAGGCAAAAATCGATTACTTGCACAACCACTTTCTTCAAATTTGCACACCAAATCCCACACAGTTCACACAGAACACGAGGATTATAGTCGGTGGTTTCTAAACTAGACACACAGTGCCTATGAGGGTTTTTATTTACTCAGGAAATAATGCTTTACCATTTTGAAGTTCTGTTGCACTATTAGAGTCATGATGACGCAGTTCAAGATTAAGATACTCTTCTGTTTTCGAGAGAGGCTCAGATGGCTAGGTTTAGAGTAAATATGGCGAGTGAACTTTTTGAGTAAATGAAAAAGCAGTTCGTATTCAGGTGAATGCCAAGGTTGTGTCAATCTTTTTTTTCTATGTTTAGCACTGCTCTGTATTGTGTCTCACAAGCGCCTTTCTAACTCTACTTTATGTTTTTTTTATTATGTGGTGATCACATTTCAATGACAAAAAGTAGATTAACCATTTAAATTTTTCAGAATTTTGTCACTGTTACCTCAACTGTGAGAGTTTATTCTTTCTGTGAGAGTATTTCTATTATTATTCATATCTTTTAATACCATATCTTGCATGTCTTATAATGACTATATACTAAAACGTTTAACGTTCCTTAGAATGAGACGCTCACTAGAAATAAATATATCGAAAAAAGTTTTTTTATGACCCTCTTATTAAAATATGACAACAATTATTAAAAAAATCTTGTATGCATTCAATAATATTTCAGATTATTTATTTTATTGTATTATTCTTTTACTATATTGTATTGTGTGTGTTGAATTTCTAATGCAATTAGCAAGGTGCATTTTAATTATTTTGAAATTATTTGTATAGTAAGAAAGAAAGTCTTTAAATCTCTATTTTGGTACAAAACCATTTTTTTGGTAGAGAAAGAAATCAAATTAAACTTAAGCAAGTCTGATTTTCTTTGCTCGTAAATGCAAATTCTTCAATTCATCTTTGAAAAGGAAATAAAAAACTCGGTAGTCCTCTGATTACTTAATTAATTTCTCTTATTTAGTATTTCGTAGCATCTGTGTACTTTTTTTGTTACCGCTCACCAATTTCTTTCAGTTATTGAAAGAATTTAGAATTATTTTTTTATAAATCAGAATTCGTATTTGCGTGCTTTCTCATTAATTTTTTATTCATATCTGAAGAAAATTATATATATTTTTGTTCCTCTTTTCCCGAAAAAACCTTGAGAAATAAATAAATAGAAAACATGAAAAGAACTGTACAGTATTAGAGTGATCTCTCTGATTTTTTTCTTTCTTTTAATTCCCGCAAGTTTCATGTCATACAGCAATTAAGAAACATATTATATTAGGCTATAGTTTTTTTTGATAAGAACACATTATTTATGCATCCTCTCCTTAAAAGTATAACATTTTTTAAAACAATTCATAGATAAAATTATTTAAGTTGCGTGAAAAGAGCACAAAAAATACATATTTCATTGAAATTTTTGTATGTCAACTTATCATTTGAATTAATTTGAAGTTAGCAATTTAAATATTTTACTGTAAAATTCAATATTATAATTAAAAACAAATATTTTTTAAAGGTCGAGGAAAGTTTATATACTGGATCTGGAGACATGTATAATAGAACTCTAAGCATTAGATAAAAAATAATATTTTCAGATTAATTAATTAATTAATTAAAATTATGACACAGAATTTGCAGTAAATAAGTCAAGATATATTACAGTTTGCAAGCTTTTACAAAATTCTGTGCCATATGCACAATTTTATTCACTGTAAATCATGAAAAGGAACTGTAAACTAAACTTGACTAAATAACTGAAATAACACATTTCCGAATAGAAAAATATATTCATATTAATGTGAGGCCCCCATGGGATGGCAGCACCAGCCGGCGCCATGATACGGGACTGAGCGCGCTTGAGTGAGGGATGTGAGTTGCGATCCTCAGAAAAGAGAGAGTGAGCGAGCCATACACAGGATGGACTGTTTGTGTATTCAAGAGAGAGAGAGAGAGTAACGATACAAATAGAACGATACAAATCTCTAAAAAGACGAACTTGAGCCTATTAGTAATGACTCACGGTTAAATAATTAACTTAGTTTAGAATTGGTGTAGCTGTTATTGTTAAAATAAATAGTTTTGTTTGTTAGCTCTTAGTCTTTACTAGCACACATCCACTAAATACACCCCAAATATCACACTATTTTGAATTTTACTCACAGAAATGTGTTCCGAAATTTCAACGAGCTTATAAATATCAAATTTAGCTTAGGAAGAAATTTCAAACTGGATAAGATGATCGAAAGAAATATAAGGAAAGTTACCTGCATTTGATAAAAGAAAGATAACGTCATAAACTCCAGTTACCTCTCACTTTGCAGAGCAAATTTCTTAATTATTGATTTACAATTCGTCACGGAAATTACTACAAAAGATTTACGTATAATTTTGAATATAAAGCAATCAAAATATTCTTTAGTAAATGCCTAATGGAATGCTCATTGAATACCTTGAATCGATTTTGCAGCAATGATTAGCTTATTGATTTCACATTAGTACATCAATTTGGAACAATTATTTTTATTAATACACATTTGGCTAACTATAAGAAGTGAAATAGAATTATTCCAATTGTTAAAGAATCTTCAATATGGAGCAAAAAAAAAAAAAATGGTTTTTGTGTAGATATTTATGTTTAATTACATGTGTTTAATAGACAAACTTCACGGGGCCAACATTTATATTATACGAGACTTACATTACCCAAATACCTTTCATAATTTATTCGTACTGTGACTCATCATTCTCAAATATAAATACAAGTGAATACTTAGTACTTATTAATGTTTTAATTTATTTAAGCACACACATATCCACGTATGCATTCATGTATGAAAAATTGATTAATAGAATTTTAAGTATGATTGTTACGATGCAATAGATTCCTGTTGAACTCTTTATACGGCTTTTTTTTTTATGGTTTTTCTAGTTAAAATATTTTCGAGATTGAATTAAAAAAGGAAATATATTTAACTTATTCAATAAAGTTAATTTGATTTTTAAACTCCTTTTTTTGGTGAAAAATACTTTTACCATCCTCGATTACACAATGTAGAAAGGAAGGAGATTTTATGCTTAATAGCTCTTTTTATATATTTCTCTACATGGAATTTATAACATACAATAATACAATATGAAATAAGGAACTACAAAAAAGATAAAATTTTTACTCCTATATGATGATGAAATTAAAAATCTATATGTGCCTCATACTTACCAGGAAATTTATGAAAACAAGAATCAACATACAGTAAATACCAAAAAATATATAAAATACGTTTTATAAATTGGTTTACTATAGGTCCGTAATATGCAAAAGGAATAGTAAATTAAATAGAGAAAAATGGTGCAAAGATTTTATTGATGAATTTGGCGATAAGTATATTTTCCATGTCCTTTTAAAGGGTTAAAACGTTTTGAATAGGCTTGTATTAATTTCTAATTCTATCGATGCAAATATATTGGTTAACGCATCAGCTTAAGGTATTCGAAAATGTTGAAATGATCAATTTTAATCAAAACACATATTTTTTTGTTTATTATTTTACTGAACAGAGTAATCTTTTGTCTTTACTAAGCATATTTTGTTTTGCTACAAAGAGAACAAGTTACAATAATCTACACAAAATTAGAAAAACCGAAAGTGTGTCTTTAATCTACCTTTGCTCAAAATCTATCATGGCGAATCTTATAACTCAAAATGTAATAAATGTATTTCTATGAAGCTTTTGGAACCTGATATTTATGTTATTTTCCAGGCAAGGTACTAAAATAGTTCTTAATGTGTGAGTACTTTTGAGTTATGGCTTGTTATTTCAATAATAGCCTCATAAATGGGTTACATTTCTTATAATATTTATTTCATCTGCTTTAAAATTTTTATATTTTAATGAAACATTGAAATTATAATATATTCGCTAGACAAATATATGTAATTTATTTTAAGAATATTTTTATTGATATAAGTGTTTCTTACTTTTTCTGTTTTAAGGAATTTTTTAAAAGTTGCTAAAATTTCCCTCATAACTGTGATTTTTGTAAAATTCAGATAGTTTTTGTTAAATATTGCTGTGTGTGTGATTAAGTATTAATATTTATTGGTATTGATCCATAAAAAAGTATTTATAATATTTTAATATGTTATTATTAAAAATGTACTCTGAATGTGTGTTTAGATACCGTAAATTAGATTACTTGGGATATTTTTAAAAACAAAAGACATCTAAGAACTTTTGTTATAAACTTCCAACACCGTTAGAAGCAACAGCAAAATATTGCTGATATTGAGAGCGGTGAAATATTATATAAATTATTTTGGGATCTTATGGAAAAAAAATTAGGATCACTAAATTAAAAACTGAAAATCGCCAACAAAAATTTCTACCCGCACCCAGTTGATTAATGAATTCATTTTTTCCCAAAAAGTTAATCAATCTCTTTAGTACGAACTTATTCTTATCTTTAAAATTTTTTCGATGGTAATCAATGTTTAAAACTCAAACAATTTGCACGAAAGCCAAAAAGCAAGTAAAAAAAGCAGCAAGAAAGACAAACTTTGTTAATGAGTTATTTTAAACGAATGCTATGTCAAGAACACCCTTAACTGAAAAATGAATATGAGGTATTTGCGTGATTTAATGAGATACTTGCTTAAATCTTCGCTTCAATGATTCGCTTTAGATTCTTTAACTCCGTGAGGTTAATTATTCGATTAATTTGTGGAACTCTATGTTGCTAAATGAAAAGCTCGTATGGTTCTGAAATAATTTACACTTTAATTACTTGCACAAAAAATGGCGTTTTAGAATATTTAATTTCAGCAGTAAATACAGGTGAATATACATCACGAGTTTCTGCGTTAAGTACCTGTGATTAAGTGTATATTCACTTATACTTTAAAATAAACTTAAAAATAAGTAAAAGTTGGGTAATCGAAATTAAGAATTTAACAATGATACATACATTCAAGGAAGAATAAACTTTTTTTTTTGTAAATTCATCATCACTGAATATCGTTTTTGAATTCTTTAAACTAATGAGAATTTTTTGCATTCTCATTTAAATAAGGTTGATTGTGTGTTTTTTTATATTTATTTTGAGCAAACGATAATCATTAACACAATTACTGATCTCTGTTGGACTAGAATTTCTTTTGTTTGTCAGTGGATTATTATTTGGAATTAATTTTGCTTTCATAGTTAATAGCACAATACTTATTCTTTTTTGATAATTGAATTTCTGATTGACCTTTAGAAACAGGAGATGGGAATTAGATAATTAGTTTCAAAATTCAAATTAGTGATATCAAAACGCAGATACTTGATTTAATTGAAATTTTGTAACAATGAGGTTTTTTTTGTTAAGCCTAAACCAAAAATTCAGGAAACAATGTATGCAATAATAAAATTTACAATACGAAGAGAGAGTATATATATATATATATATATATATTTCAGTTAATCATTAGTGGCGAATAAATATAAAAGAAAACCCCAATGAGCATATTATACAGATAATTTAATTTGAATTAATTTTATCTTATGTTTGCTTAGAGAGCTTTCTAATACCTAAGCAAATATTGTACGTTGAGAATAAATTAAAAGCATAGTTAATCAGCATTATAATCTGCTGTGTTTTTTCTTTGTGGTCTTATAATATTCTACATTTCTTTTTTTTACAATATATTATACATTGGCTATAAGGGCAAACAGGAATTATAGCAAATTTGACCCGCTACCTCGAATAGCATTTATACTTTAGTTCTTTTAAATATTTTAAGAAAGTTTTGCTTTATATTTAAATTTTTGATGAGATATAAAATATAAATCAAATAAACTAATTAATAACCCTCTAGCTTTATGTTTAAAGAATCCTTTAAAATTATTGAAGGAAACGTACCATTTGTATCAACATGAAAGTCCAATTATTTTCATGAAAATGGATAATTTCTTTCCTAGTGTTATGTTTCGAAAAAGAACATTTTGAACAAAGCGAGAAAAAAAGCACCAATTAATTTAGTTTCAAAGAGATTTGCAAGATATGTTTAAATAATTTACATTATTTTTCATAATTACAAATTATTAATTGTAATATATTTTGTACTTATAGGTACCACATTGGATGAAAAAAATAATACATTTTCGCAACTTAATTACATGAATTGGTAAGTGATATTAATGAGTGTGTTTTGTAACTACAAATTAATATTTTATATTATTATTCCCTATAATAAGATCAGTGAGATAAAAATAGATAATTTTGACTTTTAATATAGATAAAATATGCTTTTAATATCAACTATTATGATATTACACATTCTTTATGTTTCAAACTTGTTGATTTTTCTCGTAAATTCCTTTTTAAATACATTCCTGTTCATTAATTTACATATGCATAAAATTTTTATAATAATGCTTATTGTAAAAATATTTTTAGTTTATGTGCACGTCAGATAATTCAAGAACAAAACTCTTAATATCTTGGATTTAATTGAATTTTCCCCCAGTAATTTTGTAATATTTATTAAACACACGCAACGGTTTATTAATTGAAAAATAATTTTAATTAATTTCTAAGGTATGTAGAATTAACATTTTAATTTTCATCAGTATATTAAATTTTAAAATCAATAAAATGTGCCAATGATATAAATATTTAAATAGACAATATCAGAGATTACTTTATTGATATTGTTTAAATGTTTCTGGCATTTTGGACTGTTTATTTCGCCTATTGTAAAATAATGTACTTCAGGTCTTGGACCTTTATTCCCATCGAAAAATACCTCAATATCAATATAGTTTAGCATAGTTGTGATTTTTGGACATAAATTTTATAATTTGTATAATCATAGTGTTTGTAAAAGAGTGTAAAAATTATAGAGGGATATGAAGAATTGAAACACTGCTTTTATTTATAACTAGATAAGTTTTATGGAAATTGCGTGTTTTAATTTCTAGATGTTTTAGACAAGTTCATACAAATATATTTCAATCTTCAACAACAACAATTCAATAATATTTAGATTGACGTAAATGGAATAATTACACAATTTAATAGCAAATACTACGATTCCCTTATACTTCTATGTATAAGCCGAGAATTTTTGGAAGTTTTTTAAAGTAAAAGTAAGAGAGCTAGCTGGCTTAGATACGGATTCACTAAAAATAAAATACACATAGTATAAGAAAAATGCACTCCCCTGCCCTGTACATTAACCGTTAACCATGGACAAGCGATTTTAATCTCTTAACTTTTTTAGTGTTCTGAATGGATCTTTTATTATAAAAAAAATGCCCCATAAATCCAAAGTCAGTGACAGAATATAAATTTCGGAACAATTTTTAGAATTCACATTCACTCATTCGGATATCAATGTACACTGAAATGCCATTGAATTACGGATAGAAAGGGCTATGCAAATTATGTACCGCTGCGCCTCATTTATGCGCAAGTGAGGTCACTATGGTAACTACATATATGGCGCGTACTGGTTTTATTCTGCATTAGCAGTTGGAATTGCCATTATGGTTAGACTGCCTGATTTAGACGCCTTCAGTCGCAAACAAATCGTAGGTGCGTGACGCATTAACCACTCAATTTCTTAAATCGTCAGAGAGCTGGGATTTTCAAGGTCGACAGTGCCAACAGTATACCAAGAATACATGGATAGTGGATAGAGAAAACTAGCTATCGGGAAAACTGCAAAGGACAATTGGCCTTGACAGTGCGTGTGGAGAAACGGCTGAGGCGTATTGTACGCAGCCAGGAAAGCCAGCATTAGCTCAAACAACCACCCAGTTGAATGACGGTGACAGTCGTACTGTAAGTAAAAGGACTGTGCAACGCTCGCTTCACCGTATGGGTTTCAGGAGCCGTCGACCTACGAGAATACCATTGCTCAATGCTCTCCATTGAGCTGTACGTCTTGCCTGGGCAGGAGAGCACATAAACTGAAGGGTAGAGGACTGAAAATGACTAGCATGGAGTGATGAATCTCGATTCCGACTACTTAACGCTGATGGGATGCTGAGAATACGGCATCAGTCTTATGAAGCCATGGATCCTGCATGTTAGGTTGGAACTGTACAAGGGCATGGTGGCTCAATAATGGTCTAGGGTGTTTTTTCGTGGCACTGTTTGGGATCTTTGGTGCGTGTAGCAATCTCCCTCAATCAATTCGGCACGATGAGTTGTTGGGTGATCACCTCCATCCGCTTATGCGGTTCTGTTATCTGCACGGTAATGGAGTTTTCCAGCAAGACAACTGTACCTCTCATAAGTCCCAATGGACTACTGGCTGTTTGGATGAGCCTTCCTCTGACTTTTCTGTCGTAAATTGACCACCTAGAAGAGCAGACGTAAATCCTATTGAGTATCCTTGGAATGTTTTTGAACAAGACATGAAGGACCACCACACAACCCCAACGAACCTCACTGAATTATGGACAGCTTTAGCTAATATTTAGCAAGTCATTCCCGTGGAACGTTTCCAGAAACTTGTTGAATCTATGTCTCGTCATGTGGCAGCCGTTATCAAGACAAGATGAGGCTCAATTCGTTACAACGTAGGTATTCCTAATTCAGTGTATATGATCATCATGCTGCCAATTTTTTTCCCAGGACTTGCATTGTATACCAATTTCTCTTTCCCCTCATTTTTCTATCAACAACAAAAAATGCATGCTTGTAGAAAATATGATTGTAACAAATAATATACAAGATAAAAAAAATGAAAAAAAAAATGTATTAGCTTCAGATAAGGTTTCCTGAAATAACATTATCATCGTTGGAGTCTGGAGTATTGCTTTACAGTGTGTAATTAGAATGAAAAATATTTCACCCATTTGACAACATTTTTGCCCTCAAACACAATTTTTTGTTAATAAAAGGATTTTCTTTTTCTATTTGGCCAACATAAAGGTGTCGAAGTTTGGGTAAATACTGGAAAAAAGAATACACTCTCGGCTTATACCCGGATCGGCATATATTTAGAAATATACGGTATGTAACGTTTTGGTAAATAATTCAGTAAGAGAACCTTTGCATTTGAAGACAAATCCACTCAAAAAGTGTGGTAGGTGATTACTCTTTAAGAAGTTATATAATATAAAATATCGATCCCTCCTCGACTGGTTTTTACTACCCCATTAAGCTTAAATTCGTTAATGTAATGTTCATTCAAAAAATTTCCCTTCTCATCTCAAAATTAATATTATTATAATAAAACAATAAAGTGTATCTAAATGTCTAAGAACAATAATCATTTCAAAGAACATTTTTTGACAAATATTTTAGGTCGATTTTTGTTATTTGGTAATGAGTCTAAAAATATTTTAAAACATTTTAACAAATAAAAGGAAAAAGGTAATACCAAACATGCTTCTATTAGTTTTGCTTCTTTCATACACACATTTTTTTGAGTATATGAAATAAAACAAATTTAGTAGACATTTGAATAAATTTTGTAGACGAAATGTGAGAAGAGTAGCAAAAATTCCATATGACTAACCTTGCATTCACGAATTTCAAGCAGTTGCTTAGCGAGAGTAGCAAATACAAAGACAGGAAGTGTAGCTCCCTCTACCCTTCGTACATTTTCCTATATAGCTTCCGGAAATACACGCTGGTTCTTTGGAAGATCAGAACTTACCAACTTACAAAAATGGAAAAAAGAAAATAGTAAAAAATTTCTAATGAGAGCGTATCACGCATGTTTATAATAAATATATATACGATTATCATATATTCTATAACACTCGCACGCGTTAAGATTTAGATTCAGTTTAAAAGTCATTTTTAATTTTAATACTTAAATTTAAAACATGTTTGGTATTAAATTCAAAAGATAAAAAAATGTAACATTTTTGGCAGAAGAAATAGATTGATTCACTCAAAATGAGCAATACAATAAAATGAAAAAAAAATCTTTATATGTTATTAAAATAAAATAAATTAATATGATTACTTTCGCTTTTAAAAGTAACTCTTATAAATCTGGATCATATTCCTTAACATTATTCAAGAATAACATGATATTATACTTTGATTGACATTCCTGTAGCAGATTTGATATTTATAGATACTAAATCCTTGTGACATTTCTCTGCTAACGATATAGATTGCAATAGCAGCCCTATGACTTGTCACAACCCAAAGGCAATTATTTATATCTTAGTACTGATCCTAATCACGCAAGAAACTGCTACAACATCGAATATTAAGAAGAAAAAAACAGTCTCGATTGATCTGGATGTTAATTATTTATACCTAGCTCAAACTCTCTATATTTGCCCTTATTTGAACTGACAGTATAGTGTTTGTCGTTGCAATGGGATATGATAAAACAGTCTTATTATATAAGTACTAGAGAAATATTCAGCACAATTAATCAAGAATGTGTAGAAACTAGGAATTGCAATACCGGTATACCGGGATACCGAATACCGGAATTTCGAGCCATTTGTACAATTTTGTAATACCGGTATTCACAAGTTTAAATACCGTTTTTTCGGTATTTACTAGAAATTTTTAAAGTTGTCTCTATTATATGTTCAGGGATCGCCAACATAGTAAAGTAGTATACGTTTTTTTGTTTTTATGTCACCTTAACGTGCGGAATTAATTAGACTGAATATAAAATTGCACCGTACAATCAAGAGAAGGGATAAAATATGTGAATCATCCAAGAAGGTAGGCCAAAACTATCCTTTTACACCTTAGAGCGAAACTGCGCACGCGCAGGATTCCTAGTCGTCTGATATTTGTATCTATAGAAACAAGGTTGTAGTTGTGATGAAAAGGCGTAATATTTCGATATTTTTTTTAAAGTGGGGAGTATTTGCATATCATACAAGTCGATTGATGCATTGTTTTTTTAAAATCACATTTCAAAAATTTGTAATTGTTCCAGAAACTGAATAGTGATATTTATACTATTTTGTGATTTAAATAAATAAGATGTTCCTTTACTTTTTTATGATTCTTTATAAACTGTTATAATTTACAAGTTACAAATTATTTTTTGTGATATTTACTCTCTCTAATAAAACTGGCAAATAAAACAAAGAAACACCTGTGTTTTCTTCCTTTTTCTAAAATTTCTACTACCGGAATTAAAACCGGTATCCCGTTATTAAGATCTAAAAAATACAGAAAACAATATTCGGTATTGCAATCCCTAGTAGGAACTAAGTTTGTGCATACATATCCTTAAATATAATTTTTATTTAATTTTATTCATGCATTATAACTTTTTCCCTTTTCGTGCTGCTGTTCAGATGCAGTTCCGCTTAAGAGCGAAGTTGGGATTGTGGTGTGTAGATCTGATGTTAATTTGTCTTCTTAAAAATGCTATATTATTTTCAATATTTAATATTTTTTGTCTTAGATAAACAGATTCATTTTTTCCTTGGTATTTTTCCTTGATATTTGGTAATTTGGTGTTGGTATTTTTAATATTATTTTTCTAGTATTATGATTATTATCGTTAATATTAATGGAATCTATACTCTATTTACTTTTCCTTGGATCCCGGTAGTATAAGAAGTTATAAGGGAAGGTTGGCTAGCCTTAAAACTATATTTAACCCAATAATATCAGTTCCTAAGACTAAAACTTTGCTATTACACTGTTGAGGATTGCTTACTTTAGACCTATACTGTTTTAAGACTGAACTATACTATTTTGTTAGATTTTTATTTACTCCTTTGCTTTTTTAGATTTATGGCAATTTAGTACATGATTATATACATATGTGTACATTCTACAAAAGTAATGAACGCAATAAAAATTCTTGGTTAATAAATTTCAAAATCATAAATTTAATGCATAAAATGATAAAACTAAAAACGTTCCAGCGATCAAAAGTAAAATGTCTCTCTCTATATAAGAAACGTTTTTCGTGATGCTGTGATAAATTTATTTACACATAAGGTACAGTTAGCAAAAATAGGTCGTAAAAAGTCGAATTTAATTAAAGAGAAGGGTCAAGAATGATTTGCTAGGGGTCCTTCCTCTTACCTTTTAGCGCTTTCTCGAAAAATCCGCTTACTTTATAAGTCGTGATGTAATAGATTTCTCCAGGAGTTTCCAGAAGCATACATATGGTTGCCACCATAATAGCCAAGTCACCAAAAATGATTCCAACTTAGAACTACATAATGTACGCATATACAATTTGAGCATTGAGTATAAACAGTTATATAATTTGTACAATGGGGGTTGGTCCAATGTTAGGAGGACAAAAGAACCCCTCCTTCTTTCCTTTTTTTAAAAAAAATTCTTTAATATTTCACAAAACGAATAATTGCCCCATATGGTAACATAAAAAAACTCTCTTTGTGACTTAGCACTGCTGTTGCCTTTGTTTCTAGATGATGGATAAATATCTTCAAAGAACTAATTATTGTGTAGTGAATCTTAAAATACCTAAAGGCATTTGAAACAACAACAACAAAAACACTTTTTTTTTTGTTGTCAAAAACGTCATTTGAAAAATTTCAAACCTGTAATTTTTGTTTTAGTAAAAAATATCCAAATTATGAGAAATCTCCCATTATTATTAGAGACAAACAAGAGACGAAATCTGGAATAGATTAGATCTTTCCAATTGAAATGTGTATAAAATTATTACCGACCAGCTTAAATTTCATAAAGTTTATGCTCGATGGGTGCTTGTCTATTGATACAGAAACATAAAGGTAAGAGTTTTGAAAGTGCGTTTTCATTTCTGGAACATTACCAAAAAGACGGAAATGAGTTATGGGACAAAATTGTGATCGAAGAGGAGAAGAGAAACGCAGTTCCCTTCAGTGGACACTTCACCCACTCGAATGGTATCTAAATGTTTCATCTGTGAGAAAGGTGATACTGCCCCACAGGAGGTTCGGTGAATACAAAGTTCATGCCGAAGAGAGCTCCGCAATTATTGCATTTTATTGTGAAATACAAAAATGATTGCATTAACAATCGATGGCCAGCTGAACATTTTTATATTTATATGTGAGAACACACAACATTTTTAATTTTTTGCTTATACCAGGTGTTCCAAAAATAACGCTCAAAATCTGCACAGCCAGATTCCTCGTTAGAAGCACATAAAAATGCTCAAAGAACAATGGTTGTACGATCTATAGTTAAGAAGAAAAATATGGTAAATGCCGATGAATGAATGATGATGCATGATGGGGTTCTGGTGATTTCTGTGTTCTTGTACTTGATTGATTGGGTATGCCATACTACGGCTGTTGAATCAGACATGTGGTCCCGATTCTATAGTCGCCAAAATCACCAGATCTCACTCTGTTGGAGTTTCTTTTTGGGGCAGTCTCAATTATTTGGCGTATTTAGACATAATGATTACATAAATGGACTTAGTTTCTTGCCTGCATGTTGTTTGTAATTTGGGGGACATCGCGCTGCTGAGACGTGTACACTCATCTTGTACACTCCTTCCACAGAGACCAAACCTACTTCTAAATGCATGGCGGACACACCCTGAACATCTACCTCTAAATACTTGCAAATATTGCTGTCGATGAGCCTAATACAGCTGTGACGTCCTACTTTGTTTTCCGTATTTTTCTTGCAAACTGTAGGTCGTACAGGTAAAGAGTTTTAGTCATTTTTTATGTACTTCCAATGAGGTATATGGCTGGGTGCTATTTTTGGAAAACCATGTATATCAGTGTTTGCTTATGACAAACAGCTATCGATTATTGTCGAACATTTCGTGTTATTTTTTCCTTTATTTTTAATCAGAATCAACACAAATACTCAGTGAATGCAACAAAATAACTTTTGACAAATTTTCAAAGTAAATTAGGTCGACTTATCTCTGTCTATGTGCGTGTGCGCTTATGTGTACTGAAATATCTTGAGAGAATTAATCAAAGATTCTGAGCCAAAGATGTAGCAATTTTGATATTTCTAACGCCTTATTCCTTAATTAAAGCAAAGCAATTAGTTCCTTAGCGACGAGTATTATCAAAAGATTGTGTGTATTTATCTTTGAAATTATTATGGTTGAGTTATAAACTCCCTATTTGCTACATTTCTGGACTAATTATGCGCTTGAAATGGCGAGGATAATTATCTTTTCAAATATGTTTTGACAAACGAGTATTGTTTAAACAATATAAGACTGAAGAAGTCAACTATTTCTTAAATTATGTTTGAATGAATCATTACAAAATAATTAATATAAAATTTAAGGAGATTGCTATCTTTTAAAATATATTTAATCCAAAAATAGCAAAATAGCAAATAAGAAATTGAAAAAATTTCATTACTTTGAAAAATACGTTTGAACTAATTAATATAAGCTAAGCAATGTGCAGGTTAGATTTTTCCTTTTTATTAAATTTGTTAGATGAGTTTATTAATATTTCCTAAAAGCATGAAATATGTGACTTTTAATAAATAGTATGAATATTTGTTTTTTTTTTATCAAACTACATCACAGATTCCCAAAAGACTCCCAGCAAAAATTTAAGTATCTTTTAAAATATGTTTATACAAATCAGTATAAGATGACTATGGAGACATTTTAATAAATTATTTATTTATCAAATAAAATACTATTTAATTTTTTGTATAAGTATTCGATAACATCTTTTTTTAAAAAAATTATCACATACAGTCATGCATCAGAAATATGGAGATATATTCTTGAGGATTCTCTCTCCATATATTCAGCATAACATTTTTTCCAACATACAAGTCATGTTAATACACCTTATTCAGATATTTCTATTTGATACCCAAGCTTTTATCCAACAATATTTTAGGCTTTTATTTAAAAAATTCATTATGTATAGAGCTACTAATATTTTCATAACCACGTCTCACGCTGATACTTTTTTAAGGAATGTTACCTCCGAATACTCTTGCGATCTGAGAGTCCGTTAAAATTACTTTATAATCCCCAGAGTGACCCTGCCGATGTTTAAACTGAGAGCAGATATAAATTTTGTTAGCGGATCTTCATCATTTTTGACATCAGACATTAAATGAAGAAAATATGGAAAGGCAACTAAAAAAATATTATGAAGATATTATTAAAGTCATGAATGTTAAGCACAAAATATTTTTTTTCTTTTTTTCTTTATTCCTAAGGGACGAGAATATATGCAAATTTCAGTGAAGAAAAATGTGTTTGTGAGAATACGTAAGGTATATAAAATATGCATTTTTCTTTAAAGTAAATTTTTTTTTGTCTCAAAAGCAAAGCAAAGGCGTCTCAGAGAAGTTAGATAATAAGAGGTGACGTTTTTTTTTTATTATTTTTACACAGATTCGTGAAAAGAGAATTTCAAATTATGTATTTCACATTCATCACGATTCTTTTATGTTTAATGCAATAGATTTTCAAACATAAATTATTATTTTTGACTTGTCTTAAAAAGTTAAATTTTCGTTAATGACACATTCAATTGAAATTGACAGATTTCTTGTTTTCTTGGATTGAATTGCTTGATTTTTACATAAGTACTTTTTTAAACATTAAAAATTTGAATAATGGGATTTTATTTGTAATTTTAGTAATGAATTAGTTAAAATAAAAAAAATCTTGCTAAAATTCTAATATATAAATTTAATACTTTTTTTTTTCCATTTAGTGCTGCAATTAGCATGATTCAGACATCAATTTAACCCTTAATAGCCTCCGGCGTATATATACGTCTTGCCCAATCGGTGTGTTTAGTGCCCGGACGTAAATATACGTTTTTCCGAAGTACGATATTTCCTTTACGCTGCTATCAATAAAATTATCCCGAAGGCTTTGGAATGCTACAAAATGACCTTAGCAGCGTTAGAGAATGATTTACTTGTTTCACAGAGAAGGATTTGCTTATTTATGACTCCCTCCCAAATACAAAGACGTGTCTATATGAATAACTGTGGTATCGCGTTAGTTGGCAATTAAGGGGTTAAAAAAGAAACTGTTCAGTTAATAATGTCATTCAAGTTATTACTTATTCTAAGGAAATTGTTCGGAATCAATTCATGTGATCGTAGTAGCCTAATAGTCATGGTCATGAGCTCGTGGTGGCGTGTCATGAGTTCGAGCCCTGGTATCACTGAAGACCTACCGTGTAGAGGGACTGATGCACTTTAGTTTGTCGGGTCTCAGTCCCTTTTTGACTTGGTGTAGTAGTTTGGTGACGGGGATGCCAGCTCAGATGTCGTCCTAGTCATTTGACTGTGATTCAAAATTGCGAGGACTGTCACCAAAAGCGCTCGTGTTACTTGATCATTCAATGTTAATAAACATTCACTAAGTTAAGATATCCTACAAGGTTTGAAAACGTTATTATTATTTTTTTTTTTTGAAAAAGCGTGTAAATGAGTCATTTTTTATACATAGTATTACCTGAGTGAGAATATATTTATACAATTGTATTAAGAATATTATTACAAGACAAATTATTTAAATGCCATTTTTGGCAAAAATGAAGAAA
Source organism: Trichonephila inaurata madagascariensis (assembly GCA_019973955.1). NCBI lineage: Eukaryota > Metazoa > Arthropoda > Arachnida > Araneae > Nephilidae > Trichonephila > Trichonephila inaurata. Next base: position 284,013 of record BMAV01001116.1, read on the forward strand.
GAATGACTTATTTTCAAAGCATTCTCCTTTCAAAGAAAATGCTTCTGTAGTGTTAGTTTGCTTATAAGCTAAGATTTCTATACAGAGGCCGAACTAAGATTTTTAAAATATATAATTAAAAAATGGATTTGTTCATACACATTTTAATATATTAGAATAGAGAAATTTTAGCAAAAAATCATCGGTTATTACTTCAATTAATCGTAACTCTGATCCTAGTTCAGTCTCTGTAGAGGAGTCTTATCTATATATAAGCAAAATATTATTATTATAGAAGCATTTTCTATGAAAGCAGAATATTTTGAAAATAAGTCCTTTTTTTCTTCATTTTTTTGCCCCAAATTTGCATTTAGATAATTATTTTATTTTTATGTTTATTCTAATTCGTGACATTAAATGTCTCAAAAAATTTATTCATTTATACGCATTTTTAAAATCACGATTTCGACCGTAGTCAGATACCTTAATTCCTTTCTTAACATGAAAGAAATGAAGATCACTAATAATTAATGAGTTTTTGAAAATATATAAATTAAGATTATTTTCATAACCTACGCACAAGATTGAATAATTAACTTTTTGATTAAATCATACTTACATATTTGGTTTATCGGATTTGATTAAAAAATTTTACATTTGTTTCATTTTTCCTTACTGGGCATTCTAAGGTATTGAGTTTAAAATAAAAACCTTTTTTCCCAAATGAGCTGCATATTGGCAACTAAGTCATTGCAGACATGGCAAGTTTCTAAATATGACAGAGATTTTATGGTGGCTCCTCCTAGTGGCGGCTCTCACTAACAAATTTTGACACTAAAATTAATTTTATTTCAAGCTTTTGTCGGATGCTAATTATTGCCCTGATTTAATTTTACTGAGAGTACCAGAGCCAAATTAATACTCAAGAGATCTTTTACATACCACATAATCATGTGCCTACGATTTCCCAATTCAGAAAATGTATCGATTTCAGAAGGGATCGAACCCGCAATGTTGAGCTTATGAGGCGGGACTGCTACCTCTAAGCCACCGATCCCTCTAAAGTGTGGACTAAAAATAATTTGATGCCTCGTAACATCTCTGCTTATAATATCTAATATATTTTTGTTTTATGCTTAGCTCTAGTTTTAAACTTTATCTTCGAATAAAACAAAATGAAAAGTCTCAGTTTCATTTAATTTAATAAATATGTGTATAAATACAATCTAAGGAATATAATTTTTCGCGTAAAAAGCATCAAACAATGAAAAACTTTTAATATATCTTGACAGTTCTTGCTTCTACACTCGTAAACACCTGCTTTCTTGGGGAAAACCTGGCTATAAATAGGAAAGTTTATAGCAAAAACAGTTTTAAATTCCTTCATTCTGTCAGAAATCTTTAATTCAAGACTGCAATTTTGAAAGTTTTGTTATAAAAAAGACTCTTATTTTGAGTTTAAATTTGAAAGAAGTTAAAATCCACGGATATAAAATTTGAATTCTTTTCTCTCGTAAAATTTCATTCTCTCTATACAAAGGATTTACTTTAAAATAAAGAAATTCCATTTGAATTCCTATTAAGTTTTCAAACAGGTAGAAATGTGAGTATTGCCATTAAAATTATTTTTATAATTGATTGTGATAATTTTATATCAGTTTGCTTAGTAATTTTAGAAGTTTTTATAGCATAAATTATGTGTTAAGTGGCAGAAATTTTCAAACCCGATTCAAAACCCTGAATAAGAAGAAATGTTAAAATTCAAAATAAAGAAAATTACGAGTATAGAAAAAGAGAAGAAATTATGCATTTCGTTGAATTTTATAGAATAATAAAATTTTATTCACTCTTCATTTTAAGCTTTTATGTAAATATTTGAAAAGAAACACATTAACCTTCGTTCAAAAATTTAAAATAAAAGATAAATAAAGGAAAATTATACTTAAAATTTCGGATATTAGTTTATATAAATAGCGATTTTATGCTTTGAATGAAATATAATGTGTATTTCAATTGTGGTGAAAAACCATACGTGGAAATATATATTTTGAAAAGAAATTTTAACCTTCTTTAAAAATTTATAATGAAAGGTAAATTAAAGAATATTATACTTAAAATTTCGAATGTATAAAATAACGGTTTTTTTTATTTTAAATGAAATATAATGTATTTAAATTGAAAGCAATACGGGGAAAATATATTTTGTTCTTGGATATGCTTATTCCTTTCCAGGGTTCAACATTTAAAGTACATTTAAAGTGATTTTCAAATTTTTTTAGGCTTCATGCACATCATTTTATTGCTCATGTTTAGAAAATTTTCATTTTTGAGTTTTTAATCTGGAAGAAGTGTTATTTTTCTAATTCAGATCAAATAAGTTTATTAATTTATTTGTGTGTGAGTTTTATTAATATTAAAACATTCTATAAATATTTTTATCTTGTAATGAATAAGAAGTCGTTTAACCTCTGTCTCTTCTTGTATTTAATATTTCTCAGTGTAATATTTCAGTCAGTCAGTAATATTTCTCAGTATACAAGTACTGATGCTTGATAGTGATGGTTTATTTCAAAAGTAAAGGGCATTGAATCTTTAATAGTGTTATTGGCTTTTGACGTGAGGATTTCTTTAGATTATGGAGTATTTTCTAAGTTTCTACCATGATTTATAAATTGTTTACGTACACAAAATCTTCTGTAATCTTCTTAACACAAAGATATTTAAGTCTGCTTTTTGACTTGACAAATAAGTCTACACTTCAGACTATGTTTGTACTTTTGGATTACTCAGAATTTCCAAAGAACTGCATTGCGATAACAACAATAAATACTGATTTTTTTTCAATGTGAACCGTTATGTTCCATTTTTTTACTACATTTTTCTTATTAGCTATCATAACTGGTATTTTTAAGCATAGGTTTGTGAATAATTTTGCAGCTTTGTAATAGATTAAATAATTATTGTATTAACTGTTATTACTTAAAATTGTCATTATTGTTTGAAAACAATTAGTGATTCAAGAAAAAATTTATCAGAAGTTTCAATGCCGAAATGATTGATGACTAAGGGAGGAGGAGGTTTTACTAGAAGTTTTAATGCATGAACTACTTTTCCTACATTATTATATATTTTGTGAATTAGATTGAAAAGTTACTAAAGTTTTCTCAATTCTAAAGAAACAAGCGTTTTAAGTTTATAATGTTTATAAAGAATATTTAAAGTTTGTAAAAACTATTTTAAATGTAACATCATGCATGGCTAAAAGTTCATTATAAACAAGGACTGTCTCATAAGATTAAAAGTATGAAGTTTTCTTTTATGCGCAAATATAAATTTATAAAATGAATTTCGTTAATTTTGAACACTACATACAAATGTTTCATCATAATAGGTTGTTGAAATCAAGTTTACCTTTTACTAAACCAGGGGATAAGAAACTGAACTTTTATGTTAATAAACAAGATGAGCAATTCTAAGTTATTTTTTTAAACTATTTAACGTTAATCCATATAATCCAAAGTTTAATCTATATTTCTTTTTAGATTTATAAAACAACATTCGAAATCGTTTTATTAACGAGAGATAGAATATGTGAAATAAAATGCTATAAATTGTGTCAAATATGTTTTTAAGCTACATTAAGCTTTAAAACGTACAAAATAGCTACTAAATGAGTAAATATGCTTGAAAATAATTTAGTATAACAAAAGAAATCAAATAAATGTAAAAAATACCAACTAATATTTATTTTAAAATTAATATAATGTCTTTTGAACAATTGTATTCTCTTTTATAAAAACAAACACATTTAACTACGAAATACAGCATCAAAACTTTAGCATTTACGTAAAAAATCAACATCATTAAAAATTAAAAAAAAAAAACTTGAACAGCTATTTGTAATAATAATCGAAAAATTCCTTACCGAGTGCAATAAAAAATACTTAAACTTCGAAGTATCATTGCTATTTAAAGAAACATAGCGCATACTCGACGTGATAGGATTACGACTTTTATTTCATCTTTTTATGGCTTTTCATAAGAATGCTTTCAATCATAATCTCCAAGGATTTGAAGATTCCTGTTTAATGCAGTCACGTATATCTCACGTTTGAATTCAATATGTGAGTTCCTTGCATTCTAACAGATTCGAGTTCTTTCAAATCTATAAGAATATTCAGCAAGGTATGTAAATCGTATATATTCTCCTTTGCTTGTTTCTCTTTCTGTGCGACTTCTTTTTACAGCACAGCGATCCCACACGCATATTAATGGATACGGTGAGCAATAAAAATAGAAATTTAATTCGGAGGAGAGGGAATAAGAATAAATCTTTTGACAACTACAGATATATAGAATTTAAGAAATATCGATTTAGTTAAAAATAATAAAATATAATCGTTTTGTCGAGTGGTAAGTTTGCGAAATGATTATCTTAAATAAAAAATGCTTTAAAAGTTTATTGTATATAGCTTATGTTAAATGAGAGTGACAAAATGTTCTTTCGAATTAAATATAAAGATTGAAATGCATGGAATTAGGACTAAACATAAATAGAATACATGATGAATAAGTAATTTATTACCGAAGCCTTATCTAACATAGAAATCAATTTTTCAAAGAATAAGATCAGAGATCTGTGACATCCATTCAGATATCTGACATAATATACCAGGTGTCCGAAAAGTATAGCTACATTTTCAATTATTAATTATAAATAAACAAGCAAATATATGCACTTAATTTCTTATGTCCCATAAAGAAAATACTTACGTTCATATGCAACACATCAAGTCTGTACGAGATTTCTAGCCACATTTTCTGAAGCATTGCATGACCAAATTTTCTGAATGGCCACTGTAATTTGGCTTTTCAATTCATCAATATTGCGTTGTTGATGTTGTTGCACGCCCCCAGTGGCCAACAGTGCTAGACCAGGTCCATGACTTAGTACACTGTCAAAACATCCAACACCAGCAAGGGATCGTCAGATAAATCCTGCTCCCCTCATCAATATTGCGTAGTGGAGATTGATAAACAATGTTTTTTTATGTATCCCCAGAAGACGAAGTTCTCAGGTGTTATGTCTAGAGATTTAGGTGGCCAAAGCATTGAATCTCCTATTCCCAAACATTGTCCGGGGAACTTTTCATTTGAAATCTTTCTCACTTCTTAACTCCATTATGGTGTTATCCCAATAACACTGCACATGTAGTGCAGCTTTTAATTTGATAAATTATTCTACAGCTTGCTCTTGTTCTTGTGGTGAAGCCATTTTAATACGAGAATATTGCAAAACGTGGATGTGCACCAACTAGTTTGCATTTCTCTCATTTGACTG
>BMAV01001116.1:299762-320094 GCA_019973955.1 Trichonephila inaurata madagascariensis
AATAAACTTGAAATATTATTCAACGTTATTGAAAGAGCATGTGAATGGATTGAAAAAATGATCCAATTGGAAAAAAAAGCAACTGAACAAAGCGAAAATTAAAAAAAAAGAATGATATTTTGTGTTATTGTAAGATGTACGAAGAAAATAAAAAGACAACAAATTGATGCAAGAAACATTTTCTGATTTTCCGAGTTAAAAAATGTTCTTCTTTTTCAATTTGTAAATGTTAAGCAATAAAAGTGTTCCATTATTTATTTTTTTTATCCTGCTATTATATTTAATTATTTTTAGGTATACAGGAAAATATTTTTTTTGTTGTTTTAACAAAATTAGACATAAACAAATTACTTATTTCCTATAAAAAATAACGTTTTTTTTTTGCAGTGCGGTTAATACTGCTCTTTTTTGTGAAACCAATTAACAGTACTAAGTGAGGAATTCATATGCATATAAATATATATAATTAAAAAATTAAACTATACAATTAATTATGGTATAACTTTCAAATAAATCAAATAAAGGAATTATAAGGAAGGGAAAAATTATTACTTAGAACGATAAAATTATTCAAAGATAAAACAATATTATATTTACAGTTCTGATTATGAACATTTTTAAAATTATATTGATACTAATTATATAATTAAAATACTTGCACACACATTTTTGATAAAAAAAAATACATTTAATACTGTCATAAATTATGATAAATTTTGTTTGCTTGTTAGAGTTAATATATTACCATATAGTGGAAATCCTTATATAAATAGATTTAAGAATATTATGCTAATTATTTCATCATTTTTGGCAAAAATAAAATTTCTATCCAGATTATTTAACTCTGTTTCCTAAAAACAATACCCCTAATTATGTACTTTTTAAATATGAAAATACAAATAATAGCATATTACTAGCTTTGAACAAACATTTACTACAAAAGAGAACATTTTAAATTTTTTAACTTCATTATACTTTGTTTTTCATAATGGACCAGTAATATACATATATTTTTAATTTACAAAAATATAATAAAGGACAAAAGAAGAAAGTGGAGGGGGGGGGGACAAGATCTACTGAAAGGTAAAGTAACTAAAGTATTAATTGTAAGAATCGTAATTTAGTCTTATTACAAATGTGTTTGACGGATTTCATAAGAGAAATGATTCATTTGGTTTCTATATTAAATATATGAATTAAATATTTAGTAATATATACTGTGCATATATGGAGAGAAAGATATATGAAGGAAGGATGGAAATTTTTATTTATTGATCTTCTCTTTGTCGTCCATTATATTTTAGTTTAAATTTACTGTTCTATGTCACATTTATTTAAATCGCTCAAAGTAATATCTCCTGAAACACAATTTAGAAAGTAAGATTATTTAAAATTTAAATTAAAGAGACTTTTTTTTTCCATTTTTCTAGAGAAAGCAGAATTATTTAGTAGAACAAAAGTTCCTCGTTATTTATGAGGAATATGCTTTAGTTTAACCATTTTAAGATAAGAACTCTTTAACTTAATCGAATTCATATTTTACTAAGTTTATCGAAATATCTTAACGTAATTAAAGTAAATGTGAGATTAAGACTTTTAACGGCACGCAATCTATTACAGTAAATAGAAAATGTTCGAATTAATCTTCCTTTAATATTGATTATATTTATCGAACACTTTTATAATCCTAAGTTTTCTAACCAATTATCTCTGCAAAATATGTAAATCTACGTATCTCTTAATCTTTCGCGTCTGTCTTTTCATATCGGAAAGTCTAGATACATGCTCGTCTACACTTCTTGTACTTGCATATAGTTATTTATAAAAGCAACTTATAAATAGTTTAGAAAAGCTATTTATAGTTAAATAGGATAATAAATAGAAAAAGTAAAGTAAAATTATTGATTAAATTATTGAGTTAAAAATCAATCATCATTTTAAAATTATAAATTTTGTATAATTTAAAAACTAAAGCAATTATCTGAGAAGGCTATTTTTAAAATTATATTACTTTTTAGAGCTTGGTACTGTTGTTTTTCTGTAAAGAATATTGATTATGCTGATTTATTATGGTGTCAATGGATCAATTTTTTGTATGTATTACCGATTATAAATGTAATAAATAGTTTTTTAAAACAAAATTAAGGTATCCGAACACTTTCGGAGTACTTTTTGATAAAATAACATATTTACACATAAAAGCTTTTTTAGGACTCAATAGCAATAAATCATAACATTTAACCAACAATATTTAAAAAAAATTGACTAAACTTCACAATTATAAGTGAAATTTTAGCAATATTTTTGTAAGACTTCAAAACAATTAGAGAAAAAAGTAATAACCTTATATTAGTAAAAGCATTACCCAAACAAATTAGATACATTTATCTAGAGAATGTGCTAAAATTTTAATGTTTGATTAAAATTTAAATATTTTAGAGCTGATTGAGTAAACATTATAAGAAAAGTCACATTCCTTATGAGACCATTATTTAAATAACAGGCCCTAATTCTCAAAAAGTATTCATACAATAAGAAATATTTTAGTACATTCTCTAGAAAATAGGAAAAATATCAGGTTGAAAAAGTTTTATAGAAATACATTTGTAATATTTTGAGTTATCAGATTCGCCTTGATAGATTTCGAACAATTTAAATGCCTACTTCTGGTAGATCAAAGATCCACTTCCGGTTTTTCTAACTTTATAAAATTGACTGTAGTTTGGCTTCTAGGTAATGTAGAATCAAAAAACAAAGAGTGTTTTGTAAAGCCGAAAGATAGCTCTGTTTAATAAAATAAAAAACAAAAATATCTTTCTTGACTGAACTTGGTCATTTTCAACGTGTTCGGATACCTTAAGTTAAGTTTTAGAATTATTGTGTAGTACTAAGCATGCATATTTTGATTAAATTCTAAATTTCATTTAAATATGATTATTTTGCAATTTAAATAAGATTAGAATAAGGAGAATAATTATCTTTAAATATTTAATATATAATTTAAACACACTTCAAATTACGTCAACACAATGTTCATCTTGAACACTAACTCGTAGTCATTGAGTAAAGTTTTAAAATATTGTTTTTAATTTAAATTTGATTATTAAAGATAAGTTAATTAATTCGATTAATAAAAATTAATTTTTTTATTGTTACTTTTGCTTATAAAGGCAATTACTTTTTAAGCTGATTTTAATAGTTATCATTGAAACATTTTGCTTTGTGAAAAAGAGGTTACAAATTGAATATTTCAATGGTTTACTTGTTATGTAATGAAGAGAATTTTGAATATGACTTGGATAACTAATTTCGAAATGATGTTTTGATTTAGCTGTTATTTTAGACCAGGTTTCCCCAACCTTTTTATCGCTGCAGACCGGACAACGTTTGATATTACCGCAACCCGCTGAAGTTGGGAAGTTGATTATTTATATTTAAGATTGTTTTGATTTAATTTTAATTTAATAGTTTTTAAACATGCTTTCAAAGTAAAATTTAGTTACACCAAAAAGTTAATATAAAGTGAAAGTCGCACAAAGCGGAGAGAAATGAGCAATACACCACATTTAATAAAATTGAAATAATTTAATCCTTTCTTGGTGACCCGGTATGATTTAATCCGAGGCCCAGGGTTAAGGACTTGTGCTGTAGCCAATAAGCCACAATGCCTTCCTTTCTCATAAACTATGAAAATTTTCATATAAAATAACTTATCAATCATCTTTTTACCGTCATTATTATAGTACCGATTTTTTTGTGTACTTTCTTTATCAATGAATTACGATACATCTGCTGTTCGAGGCAACTTGTGACTATCCACAATTACAAAATAAAATAAAATAAATGAAAATAGTAAATAGAGAAAGAGAACACTGTATTGGTGGAGTCAGTTAGGGACGGCGATTCTTTCCGAAAAAAAGATTGATTTTTAAATAAATTCGAATCCATAACCTGATGGATCGATTCACAAAAATCAAGGTCTAAAAGATCGATTTCTAAAAAAATCGATTTATTTTCTTTTCAAATCTGCATTTACAATGGAAATATCAATCCATTTTATAAAAAACAAGAAAGATACCACAATAAACGATCTCTTATCAGTAAAATCAGGGAATTTTTTAGTTCAGGGAATTCGACAATTACAATTATTTTTATTACCATATCAAAGCATCAGGTATAAAAGAAGACATTTATTTTCTAAATGTATTTGTTACATTAAAAAGTTTAGAAAATAGATAATATAGCTTATAGTTCCCAACGCTTAATATATAAGCTTTTTAAAAACAACAGTCTGTCAAGTCTACTGGAATCCAAGCGGTTTCGCTCATCACTTGCGATGTTGCCGGTAAACGAAAAACAAATAAATGATCAAACAATCCTCACAAGGAACAAATGATCCAACGATGCTCGTATACATCATGGTTATTAAGTGAACGTGATGATAAATAGTGTTTTTGTTCTTGCCAGTAAATTAACCCTTTAACCACCAACACTGTAATATTACGGGTTTTAAGGATAGTACTTTCAACTAATTGTGAATAATTTTATGGTTTTTACCAAAACAGAAAAAATCAAGTTTGGATTTTCTAGGATGAAATATAGATCCACTGAATCGATTTAGTGCTACATATCGATTTAAAAAATCGATTTTTTGGCCCGAGAAATCGATTTTTCGATTAACTGATTTCAGATCGCCATCCCTAGAGTCAGTATCAAACGTTATTCATAAAATTTATAATAAAATATTTATTATGTACACTAATTATGTGTATATGAATTTTATACTTGTGTTTCATACATAATTTTTAATGATAATATCATTGGGAGCATAAATGTGATATATCGCTAATTTGACTACCTGACATGTTAGTAGGAACAGAACTCGGTACTCTGTGTTTTTTAAAACTCCGTACGTAAATCTTTTATAAAATAAAATCAAATATTTTTTTCTTCACATTAAAATTTTTAGGAGTATTTTTTATCCAAAGGCATAAAAAAACATGAAATCAAATTTTATGCACATTTAGTAATATCACCAAAAAAGCCTTAAAACGCCGGGCTAAATTTTTTCTAGGGACAAACTTTACTATCCGTATTTTGACCGAAGATTGAAAAATTTACTTCAAAATTACGGATTTTCAACAAAAGGTTTTTGCTTGTTTCATCTAATAGATATTTTTCGAGGATTTATTTATACAAATTCTATAATTTTTTATTTTTTGTTTTGTTTAAAAATTACCATTGTTTGTTATCGGTGTGTGGACTTTGGAAAATTTGACTTAAAAATCAAATTCTCGAAAAAAAAAAAAAAACTTGATAAATCCGTAAATTACGTATTTACTTAAATTTCAAGACATAGCAAGATTCCTGTTCTTTCCCTTTTCTGTCTGATAATAGAAAGGCGAGGAAAGAAACGGAAGAAATTTAAAAAAAGGAATCTTTGTGTCAAAAATATAGAAATCAGCAGGGAGTGCTGACTTCGAGAAAATTTCTCTAGGAGAAAAAGGAAAAAGTTATATACTCAAAAAAGTGAGTGCAATGTCGGGCTTTGTTGCCAGTATATTTATAATATTTATCTAGGAGATGAAATTATGTTATATAGTTTGAAATAGAATAATACTTTTTGTCTTCTTTTGAAACATGAGTTAGTTTTTTTTCACAATATCATTCTGAATAGAATTCATAAGAATTAGAATTGTAATTGTAAATGAGGCCTATCTCTTATGATAGGAAATAAAATTTGCATACTTATGAGAAACGACTACTCCAAATTTAAGTTTCAATACTGTATGAATGGAGAGAACAGACCATAATTTTTAATTAAAGGCATCACTTGTCTTCCTAAGATAATTTGAAACACATAAATCATATTGGAATCAAAATATAAAGAGTTATGTATATCTCTTTTTTTCCTATCGAGAACTTTAAAGAAGCAAAGCACTTCAGTTTGTGTCAATGACAGGTATTCATTTTAACTGAAGATTTATACGATTTTCGTCTTAGTGATCATCACAAAAAAAGTTTTTTTATTATCCCACTCGACTTTTAATAGCAGTTCTAGCACGAGTTACGAGCTCTCTTTTTTCACTTCGTCATTTTTATAGAAATGTTATTTTTTATGTCCTTTTTTTGATAAAAGACCTTTGAAAGAATCAGAAATATAAAACAAAATGGAATGAAAACTAATACTAACACTAACTTTTTTTGTGAAATGAAGCGTTCATGAGTTAACTCTTGGAGTTATTATTTTACCATTAACGGTTTTTGGTAAGTAATTTATTTGAAATAGTCTTTTTTTTGTTTTGTTTAATTATCACTAAATGTAACAGCACAGTATTATTAACATAACTAATTTTGGGAAAATGGAAGAAGGAAAAAAGATTTCATGAGAGATTTTACACAAAACTTTACTCCACAAAAATCAGTGAAAATAACGATTTTTCAATCTTTACTGGAAAATAAAGTATGACTCTTTCTGATATTATTATTGGGTGTGTGCAAAAGTTTTACCCCATTTCATTACCCATAAAAAAGAGTAAATAAACGCAAAATGAACATTACCTATGATTGTGCATAATTCCTATTGTTATCTATGGCCTCTTACCATTTATGTGGTTAGGAAATGAATTCCACGGTGATAAAATTCCTGTGGTTTCAGATCAACAATGTCTTGGATGGCAGTTTTCCCAGCATCCAGTTTATAAAAAATTTTCTGACAAAAGGAATTGTTCAACGCACAAAATAGGTGATAGTCAGTTGATGCCAAGTCAGGAAAATAAGGAGAGTGGGATAAATATCCCAATCAATTTCCATTAACTTTAGACAGTGATGACAGCCGCATATGACCTGGCGTTATCGTAATGAAAGATACCGCTACGATTGATGGACTTGGCCACTTTGCTACCAAATTTGAATGCAGCCTGTAGACAGCAGAAGGCAACATTGATGGTTCTGTTGAGTGGCATTATCTACCAGTGAATTATATTCCCCGCACATCCCACCACACAATCAATAACATCTTCTTTGAATGAAGTTCAGCTTTCGAAGCCAATGCAGAAGGGAAACACACAGTTTTACGACACTTTACGTTATGGTACATAACTACTTCTCCTCTTCTGTCGCAGTTCGCGTCAAAAAAGAGTCATTTTTGTATTGGGAAAGCAAAGAAACACAGGTGGCGATTCGGTCATTCTGTTGCTTAGCTGTCAAGTTATGTAGAACCCAACAATCCAACTTTCTCGTAAAACCTAAGTTAACCAGCCGTCTCTCGACCATTGTCCGGTGTACTTCAAATGTTTCAGCTAATTTTTGAAAGGTTCGGTTCGGGTTGTTTCCTAAGGCTTGGTCAATATCGTCTTCTTTAACATGTAATGGCCATCCACCCCTAGCCTAATCTTAGCAGCTTCTGTCCCCTTCCCTAAATTTACGACACCATCGACGACATCTGCTTTCGTCTATTGTATCCTTCTCATAAACTTGGCAAACATTGGGGCAAGCTGCGGCAGCCGTACTCTTTTTATGGAAATCGTGAAATAAACAATGTCTCGTATGCTCTTTCTCGCTTTGCGTGTTATACACAATGAGATTTCTTTTTTGAGATGATTGACTGTGTGAGGCACAATGCATTTATATGTTAAGCATACTGACCTTTAAATGGCCGACCATTTCGCTCATTACAGCTTCATGTCTTTTGCATATCCAAAAATTTGTAGAGCTTTCACCCGATATTTTGCAATCCAAACTTTGGTAGTAGTAAGTGTTACTTAAAGGTAAGAGTTTTGTTTTAAATCGCAATTTCTCAGTGTAAATTACAACACAAAAAGAACATTTTTGAATAACTATTTATCGAATAGGTTTAAAGCTCTTTGTAAACATACTAATATATAAATGAATACTTTTATAAGAGATTTTCTCCAAAGAAGTATTCAAAAAACATACGAATTAAGAAGTATATGAATTTTTATCATTTGGAAGAGCTTTTATCATATTACTTCGCATATAACTTTTAAAAAATACAAGATTTTTTTAAAAAAATGCTCTCAATAAAGTAATAATAATAATGCAATATATGTATACACAAACCGGTGGGATTGTACAACCAGACAATGTTTTATAAAAGTGTTTGTTTAAACATATTCCTTTTTAATATCATAGAGATGGGGAAAGTACTGAGTGAAATGACGACATCAGGCTAATATTTCACTTTCCAAACTACTATACCACGCCACATGAGATATTTGAAATTAAATTTGTTCTAATATGGATTGAAAATTCATTATTTTTTATTATATTATTGGGTGGGGAGAATTTGAGATTTTAAGGTGCATACTTCAAATTAAATTCCAGTCTTATCGATGAATCATTTTACGTTAAAATGGAAGAAATATTATTCGAGTATCATAAACAGTGAAAATTTTGCTAAATAATAGGTATCAGTACTGAATCTTAACAATATGTTCCTAAATATTCACTTACCTAATTAATGATATCAGAGTTTGTATTACCTTATTCGAAAAATACTGCCTATAGATATATAATGCATCGACTAAAAACTGTATTTTAAATTCAATGCTTTTGGGGGAAATATAATATATACGCAATGAGAAGTATGTGGTTTTATGAAAGATTTCACGTTTATAGTACTTCTCTCTCAACCATTTTAGTTCAGCTTGAATGGAAACATTTCTAATTAATATACATCCGAAATAACTTTGGTCAATTGTTTAAAAAAACGTATTTGATATAAGAATTTATATTTGCACTAAAAATAAACTTTAGAGGAATGTTTTAAATAGGAAGTAGGTGTCGAGCGATAGAGACAGTATGACCTACTAGTTTAATAATGTCTTAGTTATTGTTTTAATACAGTATTAAACCTGCAGCCGTTAATGATTGTAAAAATATTAGCTTCAAATTCATTTAAAAGTGTTCGAAACTTGCAATGTTCTTCTGCAGTAAAAGTATAGGTTTTTTCTTTTGTTCGATATATACTTTTTAACATTATCGTCTTAAAATTTTATCAGTTTGAAAAATCATTACAAATGTTCTTTCTAAGAAGTATTTAAAAGCTTTTCGGATAATACTTATAGTCTAGTATTTGAAACCTTAATGTTCGGTCATAATCAAACTTCTGAATCGAATCCTCAAATCCCACTTTCCTCACATCGTTAACCAGAACCAGAACACTGCCCAACATCTAGAACCCTAACCGCGAACAGTCACGGCAGTAACATCTGTTACATCCACCATTCTGTAACCATTAGGTCACGAAAGATGCATTTAATACGTGCTAATGTGCAGAGGAGAAATCCAGTCTGAGCTTTTCATGGACTACGTAGGAGGAAGACGTCTCAACCGTTGTCATGACAACGCATTAAACGCGGGAAGTGTGCCTGTCCTGAAGAAACTAGAAAAACCACTTCTTTTCCTAGCGTCATTTATGGGTTGGTATTATGCTATGTGGTCGACAGATGTTTCGAGGACCAGGAATCCTTTGTCCTATGATTTGAAGGACCAGATAGCGAAGAAATTAACGGCGTAATCTGGAGAATTTTTCCCAGTTTCTCTATGGTAATGGCACTTGAGTTGATGGTATTAATGCTCAGAGTGTGAAATGCTTTCAGATTTGGTTTTTATCTCAGAGCAGATCAGCATCGTTACTGAGAGTTGAGGAGTGGGTAAATAAGGATAAAAAAGGTTTTTAGAGAGTCATATTTTGAGGCTATTTAATTTGTGATTATGGCACTTTTGTGTAGAAACGTTTTAATGATCTCAAGAAAGAAAATTTCGCTTTAAGCCAGAGATGCTTCAAGAGTGGAGGAATGGGGAGTTTATCGTAGAAAAATTCGATAAAGTCGTGGATTCTCATCAGTGCTTTGTGTGCTTTCAAAGAATAAATTAAAGGGTTATACGAGAACCTAGCTTAAGAATATTTTCCGTTAATACCATTTACAAATAGAATGGAATATTAGATAAACAAATTAAAGTGCTTATGGAATGCGTGTAAATAAATACTTATTATATTTTAAATTTCGAGAACTGTTTGGCTGTAATTACGGTATAATTATTATAAATCAATTAGGCATTTATCTATCCAGGTTTATTACATTGTTATAAAAAATGGGGATGTTTCATAAAATTTGAAACGAATTTTATTTGTGAAACATTATAGAACTTAAAACAGGCATTAAATTTTACTGTCGATCACAAATCTAGTAAAATATAATTGTGGTTAATTTTCCTTTTCAGAAACTTACGCGGAAGGAACTTTTTTTAAAAAAGTATTTATTATTGAGGAAGAGAGTTTCAATGGATTAATTATGATTAGACTTATTCTCTGTATTCAGATGGAGGTTTTGTTCAATTATTTGTCATTCAAAAAATTATCTCCCACAATGAATGTTTTTTTTCCACTTATGGGCCGCATATTGGAAATTAAGCCTTTGCAGACATGACAAGTTCCCAAATACGAGAGCCATTTTATGGTGGCACCACCGGTTAATTTTTCATTCAAGCTCGCATTGAATGCTAAATATTGCCGAGAGTCCCAAAGCCAAATTGATACTCAAGAGATCTTTTATATGCCACATAATCATTTGACATGCGTGCTTACGATTTTCGCATTCAGGAAATATATTAATTCCAGCCGGGATCGAAACCGCAACCTTGGGCATACTAAGTGGGCACGCTACCTCTAAGACACCGAGCCGACCTTCGATTGCATGTTTCTCCGTAAAAAAATATGTATGTGCTCCTTTAGGATAAGTATTTCTTATTTAATCCCATCCATCTTTAAGAAAGTAATAATTATATTTTATGTCATTTATGCTTCCTTATGAAAGCGGATTGATTTACTGGCTAATACTATACATTGGTATAAGATTTCTAAGATATTTTCTGACAAGGGCAGACGAAATACCATCAAAGTACCGATTGCGATAAATTGTATAGCAAGTAATGTCCACAATTCACAAATTTCCATATTATTCAATTTAAGTGATCGGACAGCAAATAGATTACTAAATAGTTAACCACAAATGGGTGCACATATCGACAACTGGCGCACAGATCGACAATTGGGTGTCAGATCGATGCCTACAAAATTCATAGAGACAAGGGGTTCATTTAACATCTGTCTTTAGGCGCAGCTTTGAGCACCTTAAAAATGACGATACGATTTGGCTAATTTCCATCCCATTTTGAGGGGGGGATAATCAGGGGCCTCCCACTTCTCAAAAGGAGGCTAGATGAACTTTTAGAGTGCCCCCATGCCGCACACACACTGACACTATGCATATGTCACAGGGAAATGATTAAATTAGGGATTTCTCAAATCCCTAAGGGATATGATCAATTTACGCAAGATGTTAAAATAAGAACTCTATAAGGCGATTTCCCTAAGGAAAGTAAATGATTTGATGAAATCCCTAACCTGTTTCAGTGAAATGATGAAATAATATTGTCAAGAGTTTGAAAGTGTTCATTTAGCAAATATGGTGCATTATTAAAAGTAGTAATTAATACAACAATAATCATTGAATTACAAATTATTTATTCGAAATTAATTTGCAAAATATTTAGGCAATAAAGCTGGTATTTTTTTTAAAAGAAAGGATATTTATAGTAGAATTTCAAACACATATTTTTTATAAAATTATACATTAATGTAGTACTTCAGAAAAACCCTACTTTATTTGTAACACCTTTGTTTCAGTTATTATTTCCATTCTTAAAATAGCTTTTTTTAATTATCAAAAAGCTATTTTTTATCTATAAAGAGGGCGTGGTCAAATTCCCTAATTTGTTTGTTTACATTTTTCAATTTAAGTTTATCCAGTTTCTAATTTCCAAACATACAAAAGTGATATATCAATCGAAAGATAATAATACATAGAATATAACTGAATAAAACTAAAAAAATGATATTAAGGTTATTTTTTGTTTTGGTGTGTCACGTCAGATGCCTGGCACGGATGGGAAGAGGGGGGAGGAAAAAGGGAGTGGTAACCAGCGAAAACAGAGCTTTACAAATGCTGACTTGTTCGTTTCATTAAAACAGTTCGGGGATTTGATCAAATAACTTACTTACATCATGGAAATGACTTCAAAGAGATGTTATTTTGGCATCTCGCGTGAATTGATCATCTCCCTTAGGGATTTGATGAAATTCATAATTTCATCATTTTCCTGTGACACATATACATACATGCTTTCTCCGAGATTCGAACCCAGACCCTACAACACAACAGGCAACGTCACTAACCACTGTAGCGAATGAGCAGCTTTCGTTGATAAACAAAATTAATATTTTACTAAAAATGTCGAAACTGAAAGCTAATTGAGAATAAGATTCCAAGCACATTTATGCAACAAACATTTTTTTTCAATGAAAATCATAGAGCATAAAAGAACGAACTTTAAGTTTAAAGAACGTTTTCAGAAATACTATTTAAAAAGGTTGGACAAGATAGGAAGACTAGAAATTAGAATATGCAATAGGGAAAGTTTCACATTTCATTCCTCCTATATTATGAATCGGAAAATAACTGTGAATACTAGTAATTATGTCATGAAGGCTGAATGCCGTTGACACTAAAGTGAAATTTTGCAGTGAATATTGACAAGGGATAATTAGAAACATGTTTCCAAAATTTCAATATACGATTCCCAATATCACCTCGGAACTTTTGGAGCATTTTGTGTTTGTAAATTCAAAAGAGAATCGTAGGTAATTAAAGTTGTGGTAATTTATTCTGATATGCTTATTTCTTTTAATCCTTATGTTTAATATTTTTAAAAACGCAATTGAAACATTCATTTGCTTTGAAAATTTTTAATAATTTAACTAAAATTAATACTACACTAAGCATTTTCTATATTTTTTTTATACGTAAATAATTTAAACTGTAATGTTTTTACAATATAAATGCACTTTCTTTTCAATGTAAAGATTACCATTAATACTGAAAATGAAATAAATATTTTATGCTTTACGTTAATTTGACACTTAAAAAATGAAATTCTTTCAAAAAAGATAAAATTATGTGAAGATTAGACCAGAAATTGTTGAAAATATCAATTTTTGACAGCTCTGCTAATTACTTTACAGTTTTAATACTTTTATAAATAAATTTGAGTGCTAATTTTAAGATTTTATATGAAAATACTGAAATGTGTGTATATCGATTATTTATAAATCTAGTTATACATAGTTTTATTCATTAAATTTTAGAAATAAAAGATGTATGTAAGATATTAATAATAAGAAATGCCAATGATATTAGTAATCACGAACACTATGAATACAAAAGTAATTTTGCATCTATAATTCGTTAAATTATTTATTATATATTTAACATACCTCAGCTGTAAGAACATAGTATTACTAGTTTAGATAATCGTTACTGATTCACAGCAAATTAATTCTTGCCCTAAAATATAGTATTTAACGCTTTTTTTCACGATGTAATTTAATTAACATTGCAAAAAGTATTTTATAGTAGCAATTAATACTTAGATTTTTCTGTATGTGACCACTATCTTTTTTCATAAAACTTTTTCTGACTGAGCAAATTATTAATCATTTAACCAAAACGAATTTTATAAGATCCTCAAGGTCATCCCTCGAAATATTATACTCATGTAATAATCGTCACAAAGGATAAAAATAATATTAAACCATTAGTTATTTTAACTTTTAAATAACTATAACTTATTGGTTATTTTTTAGTTCATTAGTTATTTGATTATTATCTTCGTTAAGTGTCAGTTATTTTTTTAGTCATCATAAAAGTAATTTTTGAACATCGTATTACAAATAGAATTTCAGTTGAGACATTAGAATTACAGTTGAGATAGTGTATGTGAAAGAATTTTTTATTTTATTAAATCCATAGCTGTCAAAAGTTATCTAAAATGTAATTATTGATTATTTTACTTTAATTTTCATTCTAATTTGAAAGAAATGTTTATTAGAAAAGTCTCTGAATTTATCTAATAGCTGACATCCGCCTAATTTAAAACTTTGCATTTATACCATTAGAGCATCAATAGTTGAAAACGTAGCACGCATAACTAAAACATTAAAATTCAAGAAAAAAATATAAAAATAGTTTTATTTTTACATTAAAAATGAAAATAAAAATTCTTATAAAGTTTATCCAATTATGAAAATTAAATACTTCTTTGAATCTCAAACTTCGTGGATAGATATAAACAAATACAAAATCCAGACATACCTTTTTAGAATATAATAAATGTATAAATAGATAAATTATTTTTTTTTCATCACAATATTCATATATAAATCCGGAATAAACTTCAATTAAGGTATCCGACTAGGTTTGGAGATAAATTTTTCAAAAATTGATTTTCTGAATAATTTTATTGTTTTAAATAACGTAAATAGGCTTGCAAAGTCATAAATATTAAATAACTAACATGTATCGCCCTTTTTTTTAAAAAAGAAATATTTTTAGAAAAATTTAGCAAATTTTTTTAAGTTAAGAAAAACGTGATAAATAAAAATAAATTGCACATTATGCAATTTTAACGTCATTGATATACTTCTTGATCCCTCTGAAGTGTCACAAACCGCAGGATAAAAAATATTTTAAGAAATGAATATTTTATCAGCATTTAAATTTGATGGTCATGATTTTTCGTCAAAACTACTGCATGTTTTAAGCTAAAACTGGCTGCGAAATGTGATTAAATGTAGCTGTTTTAAAACCTGCAATTTATTACACTCTGAAGGGCTCATAGCATATATGTTATAAATTTCAGTGCATTTGATTGAATTATTCAAAAGATATCCCGTTTTTCGTGCACAAATTATCATAAAAAGTTAATTCTTCAAAAAACGAATTAAAAAAAATATTTTTATTAGATAGAGATCAAGTAAATGCTATAAAAAGAACTTAAAAAACTCTATTTTATGTATTAGTCCTTCTTCCTCAACAATTAATTTCTTTTTTCCCTAATGACCCAAACAAAACCAAACATCAAACACCTAAAAAGCACTTTTTCAACCTAGTCGGATACCTTAATGCTTGTTACTTTGAATAATCCTTAAAATCAAAATGTTATTATTACGTTAAATATGATTACAGTTGTTCATATCTGAATGGGAATTAATGAAAGTTTTCGATTTCATTTTATTGAATAACAAATACATCATTAATATATTCCATAAGATTATTCCTTCCATAAAAAATTCCCTTTGAACCATCAAAGCAGAGAGAAGTCATTTTAAACTGCTCCGCTCTAATTAGAAACTCTAATTTGAATGTCCGAATGGATTACTAATAATTTTTCCAATTCCCCCGTGTGTCCTCTAGTATGGAAAGATATATTCCGCGCAAATCCAATTAGGTCGACGGACAATAAATCGAATAAGTTACAAATCTCTGTGACTTCAACTTCATCACAGAGGAAAGAACAAATTAGTTAGAGGGATCTTTAGTACAAAATACAATCAAATTTTGGGCGTTCTTCTGAATCAAGTCCAGTATATCTTCCGGGGGCAATTAATTTTCCTTAAGGGATTCCATACGTCAAAAGCAGAAGAAATAAGAGGATTTATTCTTCAGGATTAGTGGACATCTTTTCTGCTCGAGTTCTGTTCAATCAATTACATATCTGTGACATGCCACATCAGAGGATCCATATTTCAGGTATGTCACCCGGAGATCATTACTTCTCCATAGTTATAGAGTCTTGAGAAAGATGAGGGATTCGAGTGAGGGACATTAGTCAGGGGGCGATATGCACTGAATAAAATTTTGTGGAAGGATGTTGAAACTATACCCTGCAATTGACCAGGCACACTTTTCTTTTCTTTCTGAAATATTATATATTAATATTTTATGTTAAAATATATGAGATATTTCAATGAAATATATGGTCTTGTGTTAATTTAGGAACTTCAGTGCAAATTTAACTTAAGATATAGATAACTTTTAGATGTATGACAAAAGCGCGTTCTTTTTTTCACATTCCAAAGATTTTAACTTTTATACATTACCCTACCAGAATATTCTAATGCCTTCGACAGTCATGTGTGATTTCCGGTATTTAACTCTTCGATTGGTCAGAATCAGTGACAGATGCAATGTCATCTCATTTTGAAATGTGTCAAAGTGGTAATTATGAAGAAATTAAGTTGTGGTTAAAATTGTATTTTTCATTAGGCGGATAACCTAAAAAAATTAGTAAGAGATGTTTTGGACCTTCATAAATAAAAAAACAAAACCCTCGAAAGAAAATTAGAACTAGGAATCACACACACACCTGATAGTAATATTCATAATAATAGAGATTAAATACGTTTATTACAAAATCTGCAGTTAAATATAGGTTATTCTTAAAAGCCTTTGAAGGATATAAGTACAATATTTGAAAAGATGCGACGAAATATAAGCTATAAAACGAAATATGACGTTACGTATATGGATATTAAAAGAACAATTCAAGTTTTTCTGAAGAATTTTATTGTAACTTATATTGATAAGGTGACTAGCAATTGTGCCATTATTTTATCTGACACTGTGCTGTATGAGTGTTTCTAAATAATTTTTTTCATAAATCTGAGTTACATGGTAGAGAAATTAATTATCATATTTTGACTTTCTGAAAAAAATGACATACATCTATCAAGACATTATTTCCACAGATGTTTTTAACTTCAAAATTCCACTAGAATGCTATTAAATTTCTATTGTGTTACTAATTATTTTAAGATTTATAAGGTAAATTTTTTCTATCTATTTTATACAACATTACAAAATTAATCTCAAAGTTACAACTGTTATTTAAAGTAAAAATTTCATCAATTATTGAAAAACAAAGAAATTTTTCTCTATATATAATTATGATTTTAAAGATCTATTTAACTCAATAAATATAAATGATATAACAAAATTCACTGAAAAGAAATATGATAATTATGGTCTAAATAGTAACAAAGTTTCAAAATTCTAAAAACCTCTAATTAATATTTAAATTTTAAAGGAAATTATATTATCTTTAATTGTATAAACAAATTAAAGACCCAGAACAAGATGGACCTCTCAGGAAGAATTTAACTAATTCATACAAATATTTATCAAATAGTGTATTGATAATAATGATTTTTACTTATGTATATATATTTTAATGATCTAATTATATTTGGTACAAGTAGTCAATTTATTTTTATCTAAGATTTATTTTTGCCTTTGTTACTGAAACTTAATACACATATTAACAAACTTGCAACATAATACCTAGTTATAATTTAACACATTACGTATTGTAATTTAAATAGTAATAGTTATAATATGGAGAGATGCTTTTAACGGTTTGTGAAAGTTCCATTTTAGTGCAGTAATATTGATATGCGAATTTATAGGAATATAATACTTAACAATTTGTTATTTAATTTTTATAATTTAAAAAATATATTAATTAAATAAATAATAATAACAATATATAAGAATACTTTTAGACAATGTTTACTAGATTAGAAAAGAGATTAATATATTAAATTTCTTTAAAATTATATTTTTAATTCGTTTACTATTACTAATTTGCATCTTAATACTCATTGTTTAAGTTAATCATTAATGCCAATGCCAGTAATATACTTTCTGGAATTTTTCTAAATTTTTAATTACTTTGTAACTTTAATTTTTGCACTTTCTTTATTATTTGAAATAATTATTTAAATTTCTTTAATTATTTTCACATTTTTTATGCCCAACATTTTTGCTGCCTTCATTGCAGACTATATTTATGAATAGTTAATATAAATTTATTTAGTAATTATTTTCAGAAATAAAATCCTGCGATTTTTCCAGCTTTGTTTAAAGGGAAGTAAGTAACTTTTTGGTACTTTTAGTTCATGAAGATTTTGAATTTTTACCACTGTTCGTACTTCAAAGTAAATTGCTTTTTGGTGTTCATGGATTATGAAGGCTTCGATTTTTATACATTAATTTTAGAAATAAAAAAAATCATAATTTTTTTCACTTTATTACTCTTTAGTTACCCAGTAATACAGGCAAATACAGGGGTAAATTGGTGCCTTAAAACTTTGTTAAACACTATGCCTAATAGTTTATTGCTGTGGCTATATGTGACTTTGCTCATTGTTTTGCTTTAAGTAAGAATTACATTTATTTAGTATAATATGTTAATGTGATCGCATGTATTAACTGTAGAAAGAAATATTTAAAATCAGAGATTCCGGAGTGAATATGCTTTAGTATTTGCAAATATTGTAGACTGAAGGCTGTTTTGTAGGGTCGACATCAGTTTTGTGGTAGTCAACCTTCCTACTTTTGTTTATAGAGTACTAAATAAAATTTAAAAGATTATAAAGATCAGAGATCTTCTGAATTCAATATTAGTTAAGAAAAAAGGATTTACTCAAACAGTATTCGAAAAGGCTTAGGTCACTGCTCGAATAACTGAACAAAATACAAGTTATTGTCTGATTGAAAGATTTATAAACAAATTCAAAGATGATGATCAGAAATACCTCAGAATAACAAACATATATTTATAACAATTTTATTTAAGAAATTAAAAATATCTATCATCTCTAATGACTGAGTTCTAAAAAGGCTTATTTTCTTTTGTCGATACATTTCCTATTTCAGTAACTTGTATTGAAGAATTGATTTTTATACATGCTATAATTTAGGTTATGTTTATTTATTAGGTAGTTTTCTCTCACACTTCTGTCAATTTTGTACATTTGGACATATTTCCTGTCAACTATGAAATAACGAGTTTTCGTACAAAATTCTTAGAATTTTAAAACATATCAAATTAGCTATTTTATTACAGTCACTATTTTAATACTATTTCCTTCTTTGCAAGTCCCCAGAAATTGAAAACCTTTTAGAAAATGCTATGATTTTTATCGTTCGGAAAAAAATCTAACAACTCTAGGTCAACTATTTCATGTGTTAATAGGTTTCAGTTATTTAAGTTTCATTTCGTTTGGAGCTCAGAAGTAACAAGTGCACTAAACATCATGATAAGATGTTTAGTTATATTTATTTATCACCAGCAATGCACCAGTACATGAATTCCTTTTATATTCATATATAAATAATTTAATAGTATGGTATGCATCGAAAATGTTACGCAGCAGTTCCAATCAGTTAAACCATCAAATTCTATCTTGTGCTCGTAATTCTTAGAGGCAGAAGGCGTGAAGATATGCTAAGTGTAATTAAATTCACAAGAATAGTAATAATTCACCAGTAGATGAAATCAGCATAAATATTTAATATTATATCTGAGTGGTTCAACGAAGTGACGCATTCGAAAACGTCAGAATTCGCACGCTAATATCATTTGTTTTAATGAATTTCCATTAATACAAAGTTGCAGCTCTACATCGAACAAATTTCTAATTATTTAACAATGACATTATGGGATAAGTAATAAGTAATTTAATTATGTACTTTTTTCGTATTACACGTTTATCTGCAATGGCCAAATTGATACAATTATAACGAATTGCTGCATGTTTATGTTTATTATTATAAAATTTTATATTTTAAATGCTATATTTTAAGATTTCAGATAGAATGAGAAAAAAAATTGAACATATCAATTATATATTATCTTAAATTAAATGTAAATTGAAATCCAAACTTGTAAAGAAAACATCAAATGAAGCAGGTTTAAAAAATTTCATTTGTTTTTTCTTGAGTTTAATCATAAAACATGTTTATTCAGGTGATCAAAGTAATAAATATGCGGATATTTGCTGTAATATTTATTTATTTCTAAACTGTTTTGCCCTTTAGATAAAATATCTTAAATATCTTAAATTTTTTTGAGGAAGCAAGATAAAAGTAAAGAAATCCTCAATTTGTACGTTACATATTTTATCTTACGTTATATTGGTATACTTACATACTGTCGCAACAATATGTCAACATTCAAGATAACTTGCCAAGTTGGTAATCTCTATTTTGCATGAGTTGTACAAGCTGAATTGGCAAACATGTGCTTCGTTTCATGTAATGTCGCCAATACGGTTGCGATAATACGTAAGTCCTCTATAATATTTACACCGAACTTCAATTCATTACAAAATATTGTCAAATCAAACAAATTTAGATCAAGTGTGTGATTTATTCTTTTGTAAAATTGGTGTGCTTACTCATCTTAGTTTTTGGCATGTTTAGAGGCCAAACTTTCCCATATTGCTTTGAATTAAACCTCAACAATAAATAAGTATTTTTAGACAGAATCAAACACGTGAATAAAATTTATACTTTTCTTGTATCTACCCAAAACTACGATAAATTTAAAAAGCAAAAAAAGGAGG
>BMAV01001116.1:320194-342852 GCA_019973955.1 Trichonephila inaurata madagascariensis
ACGACAGCAAAAATATGCTTTTTAGTGCTGAATAATTTCCATACAAGCTTTTTCAATAAACATAAATAAATAATGACAATTATTTTTATTTCTTAGCGCGTAGTTTTACTTCCTCATTTATTTTATGATGGAGAAACTACTTTTTTATTTTAAATTTAAAAAAAACCTAAAACAAAGAATTCTTAAATGAATGAAAATAAAACAATACTTTTTAAACTGAAAAAAAATATTCTTTCTTTCTTTTAGGAATTCTACGATTTAGTAAATTAATTTTCTGGAATGTGCGCAAGCATTTTATTCCAATATCAGAAGCAGAAACTGTAATTAACATTTTGAAACAAATTCCAGGCAGGGTAATTGAATTTATAAATAATAGCTTAGAATATTAGTAAACTGGTAATTAAAATAATTGGACAGAAAACCGACAAATTCTGCTAACGAGGGTTCAGTTTCAAAAGGCTAAAAACACCCAAAAGTTAATTTGAAACGCTTATCTAAAACGGAAGTTTTTGATTTTTATTTTTTATAAGTATACAAATTCAAAATGATTGATTTGTAAGTAACATTTTAAACAATATTAAATATAAAATATGATTCAAGTATAGTACAATTTTTGAAATGACCCTTGGTTTTGCATACATTCAAAAATAGATAGGCTCATATCGTTAAAATCAAATCTATATTCCATTAATCTTGCAAATGATTCATGGTTTTCGCAAAATTTCTTTTATAAATAAAAGAAAAAGTAAAATTAAATACTTCTTTCAAATGCGAACTTAATGCACAAACCAGAAATACCTTTTTAGTATTCCTCACATGTAGTTAAAGAATAAAACTGAATCTTTATTTTTTTGATGAAGTATTGGTAACTAACATTTATAATACTGTGTGTCAAATTTAGTAGGAAATGGAAAGATTAAGTGAGCTTGGTAGGTTAGGAACGAGAAGAAATGGTTATAGATGAGATAAAAGATTCTCAGAATTATTCCCTTCCTAACAGTCAATAAATTTGATATTTTATGCGAAAATTTCGAGGTACCCATAATAATATTCAATCAATGTCAAAGATTTAGTTATGGAGATATTTGCAATGTAGAAGATAATGAGAAATTTTTTAAGTAAATTCATTTTTTCAAGATAGAATTTTTCATCTTATATATAAATAAAATAAATGTAAACAAGTATAGTATTCAATACATACTCTAACGCACACACAGAAAATATTCATTGGTCATAAATTATTTATTACATTAACATAATTTTTATTCATTTCCTTATAAACAAGATTTTTTTTTTAACAAAAATTATCTCACACCCTTTATGTCGATTCGACCGACAAATTCAGAGGAGTAATAGTAAGCAGCATGTGGACAAAAAGTCAATGTAGAACATGGAGTTGCAAACCATGTTTAGTTGGAGTAATTCTTGAAAACGGTTATGAAGTGTGTGATGTCAAATGGAATGAAAAGGGGGAATAAGAGGCAAAAAATAGATTTGTTGGACGTAAAGTACATTAAAAATATGAACTATCACGACATCAAAAATGCAATGACTAGTGAGTGTCCCAGGAATTGTTCGAAGTTGTGGCTCCGTAGATCGTAGCACAGCCAACAAGATTGTCGGACGAAAGATTGTCGGTAGCGCTGAAACAAATCTAGAGTGCAGGCGATTTCAGCTGAAGCAACGACGATTCGTGCCATGGGATCCTCTGCTGTAGTCTCTGGAGTCTCAAACACAAGCGATTTTAGGTGGTTCCAGAAGAAGAAATTCAAGGGGTTGAGGTCAGGGGAGTACGGAGGCAACAGGTTTGCCTGCTGTCTAATCCACCTCCCAGGACATGTAGCATGGAGGTGGTGACACACCTCAATAGAAAAATGAGTTGGTGCACTATCGTGCAGGAATCACACGTTCTGGTGCACAGTGGCTGGTACAACTGAGAGAGGAGTGCGATATTTGCATATACGTGAAGGTTTCTTCAAACCTACCACGACGTTTTAAATCTCTGCATTCGTTTGGCCACTCCCCTCGTCTTGCCATTGGCCTCCAGACGGCTAATGGCTAGACGAGGCCATTGGCATCACGATTTTCACCGACTAAACGTGGTTTGCGACCCCGTGCTGCCTACTATCAGCCCTCTGAATTTGTCCGTCGAGTTCAATAACACACTGCTCTGTGTATCTAAAAATTAAAAAATGCAGTTTGAAAGTATTGAAACTTGTAATATGTCGGAATATATGGTAAGTACTTTTCTATTTATTACACAAAACGGACTATGCTACAATTGTGCGAAAATTTTTTTCATTAAAATTAATTTAAATAAAAGTTCTAAACCTTTTAATTGCTTGCTATAATTCTTATTTTTATCAAATAACGATATAAAATATTGAAAGCTTAAGTATTATTAAGCTTTCAAAGGTCACATTTTAAGCAAGGTTATCTTAATGCATATAATAAGGAAACCATTTATTTTTAAAATCCATTTACATTTTCGCTGTTGACTCTTTCAATTAATATCTTTGTAAGTTAATGGATTTAAAACATTTGAGCTTGAGAAAAATGTTTTAAAACAATAATAAATCACCCTCTTATTTTGTTCTTATCTCAACATTCGAAATACTTTTCATGCCTTATTTTTAATCAGAAAGCATTTATTTTTTTCAGCACTAGGAATTTAAGTAACATTCGAAAGAAATCTGATAAGAACACTACCATTATTTTTAAGAAAGAATCTTTATTTCATTTTTAAATTAAAGACTTAAAGGAGTTGTTCTCGTGTGATGTAATTTCATGTTTCATATTTAGAGTTTTAAAGATAAATTTAGTTGCAGGTTGTCTTTTAATTGTATTATAGCGAAAATAATGTGTTGAAATTTTTGTGTCTACAAGTTCTTTGAATTTATTTTCGTATAAGATTCTATTTTAGAATATAGGCAGTAGATTTTTTTTTAGAATTTATTTCCATATAAGATTCCATTTTATGTATAGGCAGTAGACTTTTTAAAATTTGTTTCCACATAGGATTCTATTTTAGATAAAGACATCAAACTTATTTTGAAATTTAATTTTCCGATTTTTATCAAGTATTAAACACAGTCCTTGATATTTATATATAACATGAGTGAATTTATTAATTATTTCTTAGAAACTGAAGTGCAATATTTAAAGTTCCATAAGAGAGATATCAGTTGTAATATATTACTATTTATGAATACATTTAAATTTTAATTGAATAAAAGGAAAGAGGATATCATTTCTCAATTAGAAAGTAAAATGTAAAAAACATTAGCATAGTGTATCTTTTTGATTCTTTTGCAGAATACATGGTTTTATTAGCAAATTAATAAATTTTTATTTTAAAAAATAAGCATAATGCTTTCTTTAGATTTAGATGAATTGCTTTGAGAATTTCAGCTCATTTTTTAAATAATTATATCAATATATCAAAAAACAATGTTTTATCGATTTTTTTAGCAACACTTTTCAAGAAATCTTAATATAACTCCCGTTCTTATGGCGTAGCTCTGTATTTCCTTAAAATAATTGAAAATGATTTAATTATATTAAGGAAGAATATAACAGGATAAATATTGATACACAAAAACGAATAGCTTTCACACAGAAATAAATTATAAATAATTAAGGAATTTGCGTGGAAGAAAAATCGATTCAATTAAAGGATACAATAAAATTTGATATATTTTGGCTCTAATTTAAATATATCAAAATTCCTATAATTATTTTTGATTAACTTCTCATTGCATTAATGGGGATAAGTAATTCTACAAAGAATAATAAATTTACTTTTATATTATTAATGTAGATACATCGTTGTTAGTCAGGAAAGATTTATGGAGAAATACTTGTTCATTTTTATTTCTCTCAAATTATTCGTGATTATAAATTATTGTTGAAATAAAAAAGTAGCAAAATTCTAGTTAAAAATCGGCCCAATAAAATAAAATGAATATTCCATAGTTGTGTGAATAAATAAAAGATGACAACGAAGCAATAAAAAAAAGTTACTCCTGTCTTCACTTAGAGTAAATTGAATTCATTAAAAAAGAAAGCAACAATAATAAAATTCATTGATTAAAGATAGAACTGGAACACACTTCTAATTATTAATAAACCATTGAAGATATAGGAAACAGTGAACTTTCAAAATATTTTATTACTTTCCCTTTAAAAAAAAACCTTTTTTGCTTAACAATAAAATTCCCATAAAATTCAATTTTCATTAAATAAGATTTCTCAAAATATTTTAATTTACCAGATGTTTAACAGAATTAAGTACCTTCAGATATAAATAGAATATAAGGAAATACAAACGATGTTACATCAAACGCATTTGATCTAACTTCTTACATTAAAATATTCTACTAAGTTCATGAGATTCTCTTAAAATGAAATGCTTGTGTCATGACCCGTTTTATGGCAACCATTAGTAAAGAAGAGTAATTTTGGATGATTATGGATATAGTTTTCTAGGTGAATCTTAAAGGAAATGCAAGTATATATGCAGAAAAGTAGTGCACAGTTATGAAAACTACTTTTGCAAATAATCGTGTGATGATAAAAAATCCAATTGATTTTAAGTAATTATGAATACATAAAATATACAACAGAATAAAATTTTACCAAGTTTAATAAAATTTAATATGAATCTGTAATGTGTCAAAAAATGTCATTTTTAAACAAATATTGTTTTAGTGTTTAGCTCGAACATATACTTAATTAGACTTTTCGTGAAGAAATCGGAAAAAATGTATTGAAAACATTTTCTTAAATTTTGATTTATAAGATAGAATACCTATAAATATTTAAACTTAATAAAATAATCTCTACAAAATAATTATCTCGGTGAATAAAGCAATCTCTACAGTCAAATATCTATGATAAATTTTTAAATCTGTTGATTAATTAAAAAAAAAACTAATTAACTAAAAGAAATTAAAAGCACATAGGAGTAAATGAAAATATTCGGTGGTTACATATTATACAGTCAAATAATTTTGCCAAAACGAAAACACACACACAAATGTCACCAAATGTTAGCATTATTACTTTTTTTTGTGTTCGAACATGGGCTGAACGGCTTCCACTATTAGCTATTTATCGTGGCATTTTACGCCGTCTTCTGATTTGACGAAATTGGTCGAAATGTATGATACGCAAGTACGGGATATTCTCAAAGACTTACTGTATTATATATTTAATCGAAGTGAAATAAGTTCGAATAAAAAACCTCTGATTGTAGATCCAAACAAAAAGTTTGCAAATAAAAATAAGAGATAACATTAAAAAAAAAGAAGTTAAATCATAAACGCTGACTATTTTCATCTCATCTGGTTAAAACAAAAATAAATTTTCAGTAAAATTAAATAATTCTTTTGCAATGATATTGGAGCTTTTTATTCGTAAATAAATCGTATAACAGAGAAATAAAACGATAATTAAGGTATCTGACTATGTTCGAAGCCGTGATTTTAAAAAGGCGCATAAATGGATAATTTTCATGATATTTAGTGTCACTTAGATTAGAATACATGTATAAAATAGTTTTAAGGACGTTTTGACAAAAAAAAATTATTTAAATTTATTTAAATTCAATATTCCGGCAAAAAATTAACTTAGAATAACCTTTCTTCAAAATGTTCACCTTTTGAAAAAAATGCTTCTATTGTAATACTGTTTTGCCTGTATATAGCTCAGATCTCTGTACAAAGGCTCAACGATGATTTTTGAAAAATTCACATTATTTTCAGAGTTACAACCATGTGAAATAATTATCAGTGTTTTTTTCTTAAAATTTCTCCCCTCTGTTGTCGTAAAACATGGATAAACCCACTTCTTAGTTATATATTTCAAAAACTCTAGTTGAGCCTCTGTACAGAGGTCTGAGGTATATACAGGCAAAATATTATTATAACAGAAGCATTTTTCACGAAAGGAGAATATTTTGAAAATGGGTCATTCTATGTTCATTTTTTGTCAAAATATTGTACTCAAATAATTTTTTTATTGTAATACTATTCTTAAAACAATTTTATATATATTTTATAATCTAAGTGACATTAAATATCATAAATATTATCCATTTATACGCTTTTGTAAAATCACGGTTCCGAACGTAGTCGGATACCTTAAATGTAATTAATATGAAATTTTTTAAATTTGAGAACTAATAAAGATTATTGCAATTTTTATTGCAATTACTAATGTGTTACGATAGATTTATAATAAAGGTATGGAGCATATGATTTTTCAAGTTTTAATTGTAAACACAAATGCGCTTTCTTGTGCTAAAAGAAATTTTTCATTAAAAAAAATTTTACAATTTTTTTTACATCAAGATTTTAAAAGACTTTCGATTTTTTACAGAATAAACAATTTAAAATTTTCATAAACCATAAATATTTCTGCTTTGAAAATTTCTTTTCTTTTTTATTTCTTTACAAATATATAGAAATAAATATTAATCACAAGTACTCAAACTTGTGATTTGAAAAAGAAATGGTCCAAAACTAAGGAAATCTCTAGCCTACATAAAAAGATTTTCTCGTTCTCATTCGTAAGTACGCGAGCCGGAATAATCCCAATTCATATAACTAAATATCAAGTCATAAACAAGCATCAAGCCTCCAAATCGTTGCAGTCAATTAATGTAACAATGACGAAAAACATTTAATACATCTCCGCCGTCATGCTTTGCTGCTATAACGAGGCACTAAAAAGAGACGGAAAATAAAGCAAAACTAGATATGTTGTTAGGACAGATAGATATAGGTATACAGCCAAGAACATACGTATTTACTATTGGCTGTCGTTTCACACATTATCACATTCTCTGTATGAAACCGGAACGATATTTTCTTGTCTTTATTGTCATAATAAGTGTTTCACGAAAGAAAGTGTTGCCACTTGGATATGACGTACTCTACTTATTTTAGTAGAAGAAAACTGATGGCGAAAAAAGGTTTTGGAGCAGAAATTCTAAATGAA
The DNA here is from genome assembly GCA_019973955.1 of Trichonephila inaurata madagascariensis. Lineage (NCBI taxonomy): Eukaryota > Metazoa > Arthropoda > Arachnida > Araneae > Nephilidae > Trichonephila > Trichonephila inaurata. The sequence continues at coordinate 327,197 of BMAV01001116.1, forward strand.
ACTATATGATTTAATATTACTGTACTTTTGAAGAGAATAGTTCTTATATTTCTTCTTTAGGAAGTTGAAGAATTGTGAAGCGAGTTTTTGTTCCATTATTTACAGAAGTAATAAAAAAATGTATTTGAGGAGAATGAAGTAAAGTGAAATGAGAAATATCTTCCCAGTAAGAGTGAATGGAATGTTTATAAAAGAAATATCCTTGGGAAAATAAGTAGAAAAATTTAACTTGAGTTTTAAAAATTATGTTCATCACACACACACACACAAAAAAAAAACTCTGAGAGAGAAAAAAAGAGGGAATGCTATATTTATAGAATTCTCAAAACTGAAGGATTTCATTTTAAAATAGAACTTTGAAAATAAGGATTTTTAAAATTTAAAAACAGTTAACTTTTACGGAAAATAAATGAATATATACAAGAAATAAAAATGACTCAAATATAATTGCTTTGAAAAACAATAATTAAAAAAACAGAATAAATAAAAGTCAGAGAATGAAAAAAAAAAAAAATTTTTTTTGGGGGGGGGGGGGGTATTATTTTAAGCACATGATTATAGTTATTTTGTACAAAAAGTAGATAAGACAATGCATTTTAATTAAAATTTAGGAAAGTTAGAGAAAATATTAAAAGAGGTGACTAACTTTAAAACAAATTAAAAACATATAACGAACAAACTACATATAATGAAATATTTTCATGTAATTAATTGATAATATGTCTTCTGAATAGAAACTACCTTGTTCTTATCTATATATACAGAAAACACTACGTTTTAAAATAATGTGTAGATTAGCATTTTAATGAGTTTAAAATCAGGATTTTTCCTTTTTTCCTGAACACTTTTTAAACATGTATAGGTTTGATGCGGGACATACAAAAGCACTCATGTGCAAACTTAAGAGAACTTGCAACTTACATTTATATTTACAAAAAGTATTGAACCAAATGAACTAATTATGTTGCCGAGATGAATTATGCAAACATTCAGAGTCAAATACGTAACCGTACACGTACGTGTGTGCAGAACTGTGACTGTGGAGTGTATGTAGGGTCAGGTACGAAGGACAGTTGACGTACAAAGTGACGTACAAAGTACAAAGTGTGTGTTTCTATTCATCCACGACACTCACCACGTTTCACGTAAGAACCGGGTAAATTTTATGAAATTTTCAAATAAAATGAGCAGTCGTGAACTTATGGATGAACAAAGTAAGATAGAGAATCGTTGGTAGGTTGAAAGCTGGGCAAGCACTAGTACAGAGTACTACAGAGCTCAGTGCAACACCAAATGTCATCTGCAATTTGTGGAAAGAGTTTCCTGACACTGAATCTACATAGAAAAGATCTGGATAAAACTAGACTATGATCCACAATGAGGAATGAGCTACAGCTTCACAAGAGCCCGAGTTTTATGGTCTATTATTGCCCCAAGGCTTTGAGTGAAGGTTGTATTCCAGAAGACTCGTTGTTTGCGTCCTGCTCATTGCAGTTCACAAGGGAGCACAAAAAACATGGCATAGACCAGAGGTTCTTAAACTTTGATCACCATGCCCCCTCTTCTTTATGTATTAGTCTGACATCGCGGAACTCAAAGATTTTGAACATCTCTCCCTAAATTAACATTCTTGATCTAAATACATGTTCTAATAGTTTTTTCATTGGCAGAAATTTAGTGAGATCTTGTCTAAGAGGCACGTCTTTCAATTTTTCTACGAATATTTCAGAATCTGTAAAATAGACATTAAATGGTAGACTTTCGTGGGCTCCTAGAAAGGTGCTGGGGACCCAGGGTTCCGCGGAAAACAGTTCAAGAGCCGCTGGTGTAGACGACATGCTTCTGGATGGATCATTGTACTTTTAACAAATAAGTCGATATTCAGTTTGGTCACTGATTATGGATGTATCTATACATTGAGACATCCTGGAACACGATATAATTTCTTCCTCATTAAGGGAAAGGATCATCATAGTAGTATGGTGTAGCTCTTTGGAGCAATCATTATGTTGGATGGCCGCATACCCTTGCATATGTTTTACAAGGGCTTCCAGATTGCGATAATATATAGAGAGTTAATCTTAGAGCCCCATGTTAAACTTCTCAGAGGCGGAGTTAGTGACAGATCCTGCATTAATAAAAGATAAGGACTGAGATGATCGACGATAACCTGCAAAATGAGGATATTCTCTGCATGGATTATCAGATCTATACAATATGTCAGGGATGTTCTTGATAGAGCAATCGCATGTCCTCTTTCCCTTTCGAGACCCCTTTTGGAATTCAAAATTGACTTCCTAAAAAACGTGCAATTGACTTTCCCAAGGATCTACAACTGCCTCCTGTTTAAATTGCTCTTAAGCTGTGTGATCCGCTTTGAAAGAGGACCATACCCAACATTAGATCATTTTTAGTTGAATATCATGCTGTGAATCCGGGGCATCTCTACACTATGAGAGCTACCGATAATTATGCGTCCATAAAAAGATTTTTAAATGGAAAGTATTTTTCACTGTTATAAATAAATATTAATTTTAAATTCCATTAATGTCTGCCAGTTACTGTTTTAGAAATGTGATATAATACGTATATTCTATTAACTTTGAGCTCAAACGTAGATCTTATATCACTCAAGATGCTTTATAAATCAAAACAGTTCTATCTTTCTAACAAAAAAGGCTTATTTTTTATTTTTTTGCCTATTATAAAGTATTTAAAAAAATTTTTTTTTAATAATGCATTAAAACTCTGTATCATATATAACATTTAAAATTTCCTTTTCCTTGAAAGTAATATTTCAGTATCACACTGAACAAAAGAGAAGTGATTTCCAATTAATTTTCCCTTACACTTTAATTTTAAACAGTTAGGAGTCTAAGAATAAATTCAACCTAGTTCTTACTTTTCTATTTTAGAAGTATTGCCAGAATACTTAAAAGTTGAATCAATATTGAAGTTATTTTTAGTTTGAAAAGAAAATATCAATGAAAGTATTCCAAACATTTAATCGTAATATCGATAAGAATCATTATTTTTGAAATGCGAAGTTGATTAAAAATATCTTGCAATTAAAAATTTATAATTAAAAGATGAAGCAAAAATAATTAAATGGTATTAAATTGATAAAAATAGTTTATGTTCCTCAGGGTGGATAATAGAGAATTTTCTAAAATAAAAATCTGCAAATAATAAATTAAAAAATTTTTTGGATATAACTCGTATAAAATTGTATTAAAAATAAAATGCAAAAACAAAAGGATAAGGTTATTAAAAATATTTTATTCTGAAACAATGTTTTTCCCTCGTAGAGTTTTAACTAAAAATAATTTCAATGACTTAATAAAAAGACACAACATATTAAGAGGTGCTTTACAAAGAAATTAAATATAATTTATAGAATTGAAAAGAATTGTTAATAAATAACTTATTTACTCTTCCAGTATTTTTTTCTAATATTACGTAGTATATTCTTTTAAATAAAAATTGGTTCTTACATATTATCGCAACCATATTGGCAACATTATACGAAGCGAAGAAAATGGTTGCCAATGCAGCGCGTACGACATATGCGAAATCGGGATTGCCAACTTGGCGAATTATCTTTAACTTTGGTATTGTTGCGATAGTACATAAGTGCCTAATATTTCAAAAATCTCATGCATTAAGACAACACAGCTTTTGTAATTTAATATTTTTGCTCAGTTAAATAAAATTTCCTTATTTTATACCTGAATAATATTCTAAAATAATTAACTAAGAATGAAAATTTTTTTTTCCATTCATTTCGATTATTTTAAACTAAAATTAATTCCTGCATTTTAATACAATGTCAAACTAATTCTAAGAAACATAATATATAAAGTAAAACTTTTTCTTAATACTCTTTATACTTGTTTATGCAAATAATTAGCTTAATTTTAAAGAACATAGGGCAATAATGACATTCTTTTCCGAAAGTTCTTATTGAAATTTTGTAAAACACGGATAAAAGCTAAAAACTTTTTCTGCCCAATAAATCTTTTATTTTATATATGATATTAATCTAAGGCAAAAAATTATAAATAGAGTTAGAAAATTTGGAATTTTTTGACAATTGTTAGGATAATATTTCATTATTGAATATTAAAAATACTCTAATCTTTTTCTGCACATTTTGAATCTAGATTTAAATTCTTCAAAGAATTGCTATTATTAAGCACTTTTTTCGAATTTACTTTTTTCCATTCCATATAATTCTTTCTGCATAATATTAAGTTTACAGTCAGATTGGATGTATTCCATGTGTTATTACTTCTCGTTAATAGCCAGACAATATTTTTCCTTAATGAACGATAAATTCAATTAAATATTTTAATAGTAACTTATGGTATTTATCGTTAAATCATAAAACAAGGCTTTACTAAAAAAAATGAACTTTCGTAAAATTAATTGTTAAACTATTAATTTGATATTGGTCGGAAAATTAAATATTTTTAATTCCTTTATTGAATAGTAAAAATATACTTCATTAAGTAGCACAATTTTACTATGTACTTCTTTTAGCATTCTTCCTCAAGCTTTTATTTCTACGTTACATTTTATTATATAATTTTATCATATAATTATTAATAGCCAACCTCAATTTCTTTTTGTTAATTTTTTTAAAAATAAATTCAAACTTATATATTTAGTAAAAGTTAATAACGCTAGCCTAACGAAATGCTTCGTACTGACGGATTGCGTTATTAATTACCAGTAATAACTTTCTAACTTTACTTAGCTGCAAGAAATTTTTTTATCCAAATGTATCGAATGAAAAGTATTGTAAAATTTGGCTTTAATGGTTTAATCGTAATATTGTACACTATTCCATCTGTTTTAAGATAATTCACACATGGGGGCAAAAGAAAATCTTATAATATGCATAGTAAATAATTTCACAGCATCTCAGTTTGAGAAGGAAGACACAAGAGTAAATCTCAAGAAAAAATAATACAATGATTTAAAAACTCAATAGAAATGTAATATGTATTAGACTAAACTGATTACCTTGAACCTGAATCATCGTACTCCAAAATAAATCCGCCTAAAGCTACGATAGTAATTGGAACTATGGCTCTGTTTAACCATTACAAGTTAATAATACACCTACCCCATCTACCGTATAATCGTACACAACCTAGATTATACACATGAACTTTTAATACCAAAAATAAGATTGAAAGTAGCGGGGGTGCGTTATATGCCGGATATACAAATAATAGCTTTAAAAATAAACAAAAGATAAATATTTAGAAGTAATATAAAAAAAAAATTTTAAGTCAATTCCTACTTAGATCAACAAAGAAATTTTTTATTTTAGCTACTTTTTATTAAATAGTTACAATTAATATAAATATGTATATACATATGACAGATTCACACAATTAAGTGGTAATTAATTTTTATTAATTTTCCTTAAAGTATCGTATTGTCATTCAGAACAATCGTGTATATAAAATTTCAGTTCAACTGAATGTTTTAAAAAGTGAGAAAAATACACTTTCAAGTTTTGACACAAATCGCCATAAGGGTCGCTAAGTCGCCAAAAATGATCCCAACGTGGCTGTGCATTTGTAATTCTTTAAATAATTAGTTTTAATCAATTAATTTTTATTAAATATAATTAAATTATTGTATTGTCATCTAAAACAATCATGTATATAAAATTTCAGCTCAATGGAGCGCTTTAAAATGTATTTTATTAACGATTGAAAACTACAAGATAAATAAATAAATAAATATATAGAGTGAGAGTTATAATAGTAGGAAGTGAAAAAAATTAGGTTGCTACATGTATGCAAATACTGTCTAGTTAAAAGAAATGACATGAACTTTCCTTGTTGGATAAAATGAAAAGTTCATCATATATATATTCATCTTGCGATGTATGTTCAAGCAGAGCACTGAATTCTGTTTCATCGTCACCCCACCACTTTTACTCTGATATATAAATAAATAATCATCTTTCGTTCCATCTAGGTTATTAGATATTCTACATTTTTAAAAAATAACTTTTGAATTATGTCACAGATTTAAATTAATTCTATGCATTTCTGATATTCACTCACACACTATTTCTCGACTGGCATGATGCATTTGGCCTCCTTTTGTAAATGTGATTTCACCTTCTAATATCCAGATACTTTCTACCACCTTTTTTCTTGCTTTTTGGGGTTAAGTTCTAAAAGTATAATTGTTCAATGTCTGCCATTATACTACGAATCAATGACTTCGAAAGACAAGAGCATTACCCATGTACATTTTAAATTTCTTCGCAAACAATTAATATGACTTTTTTTTAAAAAGTCAGTTCCTACTTCATAAGGAAAACGTACAGGCACAATCAGCTGCAGAAAGTTCTAACTTCGACAGAAATAACGCAGAATAACTTTAAAACTAAAGAATAAAATTTAATTAATGAATTAATATTTGAATACAACTCTATTAACATCAAATGTCATCCATTACAAGTTTAAAAAATGTATTTGATCATGAAGGGATGAATAGAAAGTATTTTGTTAACGATTGAAAATTTAAACGATACATATATATATATATATGGGGAGAGAGTGAAATAATAGTAAGAAATGAGAGAGAGAGAGAGAAAAAGGTGTTTCTTATACGGTAAATATACCTAAAAAAATTCAGTTTGGAAGTGTAGTTGCAATACAACGGAATTTTTGGTATATCAATTTTTTATGTGCGTCTCAAAGATTATCATTACAGTAAATTAGAAAATGCATTTTCCTTACTTTTTTTGTACATTTGCATACATGACTCAAGGCAGAAAATGTGAGTTTGCTGGAAACAACAGATTTGATAGAAGAGAATAAAATTTATCACAAAAGAGAATGACTAAAAATTGAAATGATATTCATTATCCTTTACACAAATTCAAATAAAGGTTATATTTTTAATAGGATAATAAAAAGGCAGGCACGATGAATACTTCTTCAATATTTTCAAAATTACGTAAATTTACAAAAGGGCTATTTTAGAAAGTAACATGTTTTTCATGATACTGTAATAAATTTATTACATACTATTGAAACAATGCCAACCTTGAAGATAACGCATAATGTTGGCAACTCCAATTTCGCATGCCGTACGAGCTGAATTAGCAATCATGTGCTTCGTTTCATATAATGTCAGCGATACAATTGCGGTTGTACATTATTTATTGGAAACTCTTGCAGATAAATATCACAACGATTGCCTGGACTGGAATCATTGTGTGAGAAGAAAGGCGTCAATGGAACTAATTCCTTTCCTTTCCAGGAAGCTGCAAGAGCTCCAGGTTTACCAAAATCTGAGGGCATTACCAACGAAGTGTTGGATGATGCAGCTTCAGTGATGAATTTAACTGAAAAAGAGATACAAGATTAAATTTTACGGGAAAAAAACAAACAAATAAATAGAACCTCTTAGGAAATGTAAATTACAGCTTTGCAATTTTAGCAATGAGTATGCATATTTGCATAATTTTTACAATAGGGGGTCGGTCCATCATTAGGCAGACAGGGAGTACCCCCACCCCCTAGTTTTTTATTAAAAAAAGATTAAAAAATAATTCATTACTTTTTTCTGTTAATTTTGATATGCTGATAAGAAATTATATATATAAAGCGTATATAAATACAGTTCTTTTTTTTTCTAAAAAATTTTTAAAAAATTCAGCTAGAAAAAAAAAATGTAGGAGTAATGTAACGTCCTTTTTGTTTTGTTTTCATTATCTCCCAGTAGAAAATAGAAAAAGGTATGATATTTTCCGACATTTATTTAGATTAAACTTTTGTTTCCATATTTTTCGGCAACTCCCTTCTACTAATTTACTGAAACAAAAAGAATATTTACTCTTTGCATTTCCTTCTAGCAACAATAACAGAGCAAAAAAGTATAAAAAAACCCCCATGAGATATTATTTCATTGTTCTGGTGTGACAAGGATTTACACAAACATGGTCTGAATTAAAGAAAGAAAAATTTGTGCACGATAAGAGTTCATATAGCTTAAAATCTCTTACTTTTTATTACCGTACTTCATCCTGTATTTTCTTCTATTTACATATTTATGTCTTTTATGCTTCAGTTAATTTTAGTAAAATCAACAACTATAGAAAAATCTTTTGAATTTTGCTGAAATGAAAACAATTAAAATGTTCAGGTTATAAAAATGTATATGTAAACTTAAATAGGAAGAACATGAGTTCCTTTATTCTGTGTGTAACGAAGAGATATATTATTCTTATATAGACTATTACCTCACAGATGGGTATAACAATTGAAAACATTCAAACCTGAAGCTAATATAATGATTTTTAAATAGTTTTCGTATCATATGAGGCTTATTTTTCATATTTGAACGAATGCAAAAAGAATTTTAAGCTGTGAAGAATACTTCTCTCCTTTTGAATTTTGTGCAAAATTTATTTTATTAATAAAATAGAAAATACTGATAATAAATTTCAAAAATTATATCGTTATGCAGTGTGTTTCATGTTGTGCTTTTTAAAAATAAATCAAGAAAGCGTTACATAATAAAAGGTTGAAATATAACCAGAAATTACAGTTTTATTTTTCGTTTTTATCCAAGTTTTCTTTGTTTTTACTTAACCTTTAAACATAAATATGTAAAAAAAAATTTTTTTCGCTCGAAGACGCTCGATGTCTTCCACAAGGCACAGAGACACAGCTCAAAAAAAAAAAAAAAAACTGCCGTACATTAAATTATCAATCTGTTTTTTCCTTACATAGTGCTTGCGGGTGGCGCTACGGTGACCCGTGATGTGCGCCCGCGCTATAATGCTAATGAATTGCATATTTCATCACCGCCAACACAATATATAAATTTCACATAGTTTGCATGCCTCTTTCAGGGTGTCCTATTTTGTATGGTCAGCAGTGCAGTTAGCGTCTTGAGGTATTTTAAGCACAAAAATTATTTTACATAATATATATATATAATAATTCACATATATATATGTAATTTTTTCCCGACGGATTTTAATTCAAAATGATCTATAGCCCTTCAAAACTTCGCAGTATAATTAATTTCTAGTTTATCCGCCTAAAGGGAAATAGCGATAACCTTATTTTTCCAAAACTGAAATTTCAGCATTTTTAAATCAGAATGATACAATCTTGTATCATCCGCATATGCGAACCAATAAGAAAAGCCTTTACTGGAAATCATATGATTTTAATAGCTTCCAGTTGACCATGATGATAAAAAGACGAGATCTCGGGAACGAACAAAAAAAGGCTTTTGTGAACGTCATGTAAGCCTCGCATGTCAAAGTTTTACTTTGTGTTGCCCTGTTTTCTTTACGTTGGTATTGGGTTTTTACGTAACTAAATAAATGTGAATATTAAAATAGCAACATGTCTCCTCATTATTCCATTCAATGGCTACAATGAAAGTAATTAATTACCTCACAAAAATATCTTTCTCCGAGTGCAATCCATCATGTATGCATATCACATAGCAAAAAAGTTATGAAAACCATTAAACCAAAGATGGTTTTACATATCGCCCCATGTCCCTTTTTAAATTCTAAAAATTACTTAGATAGCTCAATGTTTTCTTTTATAACTTTGAAAAATGGCATCAAACTAAAAGAACATTGTCTAAAGCAGCCCATTCCCCCCCCTCCAACTTTCAGAGCTATAATTTGTATACATATACATACCGGCAAAGAATCACTTAGATCATAACGCACCACCCAAATTCCGATCCTATGTGCGCTATAAAATAATATATAAAATCCCTTCAAAATTATTTCCGAAATAAAATTTATTACCCTTACAAAACTGGGCATAAAATGTACTTGATTACAGAAAGTTACAGGGGAACATTATTAAACGCTTAACCTCTCCAGAACTCCAAAGAGCCAGTCTCCTTCAAGCTATAGCAATTATTAATGCAGGAGATAAAAGTTGGCTTGGTGAACGAAATAAGCCAAAAGGAGTCGTGTGAGTAAGTCACAGTACATTATTCCGAGCGTTGGATTAATCTCCAAGTAACTAATTTCGTATCCATTTAAACGAGTTAATTAACCCGCACTACGATTACCCGTAAGAGAGTCTGGAATTTGAAGATAACGACGCGACACTTCCAGGAATTACACTCTGGTCACATCCCAAAGTGATAAGCTAACCAAAGGGTATAAATAAATAAAAAAAAGAAAAACTGTGTAATTGGATTGGGTTGGGTGCGGAGAGAAAAAATATTACTACTCGCGTTCTTATTTTGTCTTAATGTCTACGACAAGAGAGAAAAATAATAAAATTTTACTTTTGTAATTTCGTCCTTGATGGTGCATTTTTCTGGAGTCAGAGTAGATTAACATATTTGTGGGTGGGATGCATTCAGTGAATTGATAACTACCCGATAATCATTCTGGATAAGTAATTTAGATAAGGTAACTGACAGTTGACAAGAAGACAATTACTGACTGGGAATTTTTGTTTAATAGAAAAAAGATAATTGAATCTATGTTTTTACGGTAGAATATTTTTTAAATTCCTTATCATACTCATTTGGACATGAATACCATTGTAAGAATCAAAATAAAATGGTGAGAATTCATTAAATAACATTTGTTTCTACAAAATTTAATCTTACTAAAATGAAATAATTGGTATACGTAATTATATTTCTTTTCTTAATTACCTTGGAAAAAAGTAGAAAATACACTGACCTCAAAAATGAGAAAAACAGCCAATCTTTTGTGTGTAATTTGAAAAGAAATGAACAAAAAAAAAAAAAAAAAAGGAAATCTTGAAAGAGTTTTGCTTTAAATAGTTATTGAATGTTAAATAACTCTAACATCAGGGATGATTTACAAATAAGGAGTTATAATTCTTGCAAAAAGTCCACTTATTATGCATTAGCTCGCATAGTTCTGTGATTTATTTTTTTAATTTAAAAAATTATTTATTTAATTTATTAGAATAGATTGTTATTTTTTTTAAAAAAAATAGATAAATTGTTCTTAATAAGGAATGTGTCTCTCCTTAATTGTATTAATGTGTCGACATTTCATGCGATCAAATAAACTATTGAACGTTGGAATGGGAAAAAATGCCCATATACTCGGATCAACTATTATTCCAGACGATTTATCAATATCAGAGGAGGACTCTTAAGATAGCCACTTTCCTGCCAAGATAATCTCAAAAACGCTTTGCCCCCCAAATGTAGGTCTGAAGATCGAGTTATCTCTAGTCATTTTATTATCTCCAAACATTGATCCCAAGATTTTCATAAACAAATATAGCTTGATGAGACCGGGCATACTTATTCATTTGGATTGATTTTTCTCCAATGGAATTAGCATATAGTGCGATATATGTAGCACGAATCTCTTGTCCTGAAAATTTCCAACCGTTTAAACTTCCTCCACATACAAACAAATAAGTATGAAGCACATATTTTTTAGACAACATCATGATCCCACCTCCTCTGTAACTCCCTTTGAAGAATGTCAGATTGGTAATATTTGGTGTCTTAATCTCTTCAAATCATTCCCCAAATAAAACAGGAATTCGTCTGAAAAAGTATGGAGACCCATTGTTGTATGATTCATGTAACATGCTCTGTCGTCCAACGTAAACGGGTACTCCTATGTCATTAATTAACTGGGGCATACACAAAGGGATGTCTTGCAAATAGTTCTTGATTGTGAAAATACCTGCTCACCGTAATAACAAAATTATCTTCTCAATTGCAGTGCCATGATATAAGGATATAACAGAGAGAGTCTCAATAGTGTTCTTCATCCATTGAAACGTAAGGGCTAGACAGCTGTTTTGAACAGAGTTTGTAACCTGCGGACAGCCTGGATTATATATACTAAGTATTGTATTGATACCAAATTTTTGGATTTAAATTGATTATAATAGAAGTTTTGGACCTCACTCGAAGATATACTAAGACAGTATTAGCTTGTCATGATACTATTTCCATTCATTTGATTATCTATATTCTTAATGAATCAAAATACATTTTCCAAGCATGGTCAGCAATATTTTAGTACTAACAATTGCAGATCAACAAATATAAGAAAAACTCCACATAAATTACAAAAAAAGGGATATATCACAGTTTCTTGTGACTTTCATGGAAGTGTAAATTCTTAAAAGAAACATTGGTGAGTACAATGTTTCAATGATTATTCACATATACCGCTTTTTTACCTTTCTATTAATATTGACGTCAAAAACCTGGTTGCACTCCAGTTTTTAAAGATCAATACATAATTATCCCTCAACACGAATTTTACCCATAAAAATCTTCATATGATAGTTTTTTTTTTCGTTAAAAGGAAATATTCTTCAAACTAAGATTGTAATAATATTTTAACTATTTCTTGTAAATTCATAAGATATATTTCAGTTAAGTAATGAAAAGCTATTTATGTTGAAAAATGAATCAAATTTCACAGAAAATTATTACCAATAATTCTGTGACATTTTGTATCTACTGTGTGTGTGTGTGTGTGATTTCTATTTTATTATTATTATTTGACAACAAAATTTTGTTTGTACATATATGTATAGATATTTCAATTTTTTCTGATTAATTATTTAAATTTTAACCATTTAAAAAATCTTAAATTAAAATTATAAATTTCTTATTCAATTTTCTTAAAAACTCCTGACACACCTAAACTATTCTTTTAGCTTTTTTTAAAAAATTTCTTTCAATGAATAATTTAAAAATTAACTTTATATTCCACATATAGTTTGATCCAATTTTTTATCTTCATTAAATGGCAATGTATTTCAAAAGAATTTGTAATATACATTTCTCCAGATTCAAATTTATTTTTGTCATTTGTGTACAGATGTTGAGATTCAATACAGTAGAATATCAAACAATAATTTTGAGCTTTGGGTTAATCAATTATGAAATATATATATAAATTCTCCTTCTTCGCCAAATCGAAATGATATTTTTAAAAAAAAAATCTAATCTGAATTTAAAATTTCAAGACAAAATATCCCTTGTAAGCAAAATTACATTTTCAATATTTTTGAATGAAATGAAGTATGATATTCATTTCAAAACTGTTTCATTGCTTAAAGAAATACATTTGATTTTTCAGTAGAAACGACTTACACTTGAACATTTGAAAAATGAATCACAAATCCACAGATAAAAATTTGAAGCAGAAATAAAAGATAAAATATCTTTCGAACAAAAATATGTATAAATGAATCACCGTAATGAAGTCTAGCTAAGTGCAGCGATCGCAGAAAGGCGGGGGAGAATCTATCGCATCTCGACATACTTGGAGCATAGCTGCTGCATTTTAATTTCCGCTTCATACGTGAAATGCTTTCAAAACGATTCCCGACTAAAACAAGAGGAAGTATTTGAAATTCAAAAGTTTTATGTATAGTTTAGTAAGACGTAAACACAAAAGATTGATTTTTCTCCTTTGTCCCAAAGAGATTTCTTGTATTAAACTATTTTATTGATTGAAAAAAGAAGACATAAGGAGGTTTGTGAAGTCCGAATTTATTTGAAGTATTTTCATTATAAATGGTGTTCTTAGATATGGATTTCATTGAAATTTATTTAAAGTACCGTATTTTACGTTTATTTATTAACTATACCAATGCACTGAAACATAATAGTATGTAGGTTGTTTTTTTAAAGATAGACCCAGATATATTTCCTGATTTATAAAATAATTAATTATGCTATCATAACTTCATTAGGTATGTCGAAACATATAAAATTAAAATAGTTTTGTCACCAATCAGGAAGAAATATATTTGAAAACAAACAAGCTGACATAGAAAGAGAAATAAATAAACAGTAAATAAATAAATAAGACTTTTGAAATAGTTTGATTATATTCTTGACACAGTTTTTAGTATAAAACGCCTTGCCATACATATTTTTTAAAGTTATCTGTAACTCACACAAATACATAATAAATGGAATAATAGTAATTAAACACATGATTCATACTGTGACTGAATCTAGAGAGTGCTACAAAATGCATAATTGTTTCATCACTCATTGACATTATGTTATCTGATTACGCACGATTTTGAAAAAGCAAGAAATGAATAATGCTGTTGATATTTAGTATGCCTTGAATCATAATATGCAGAAAAAATTCTTTTAAAAAAATATTATCTCTCCGTACATAAAAAACGTTTTTCGTGATGCTGTAATTAATTTATTTATACATAAGGTATAGTGAGTAAAAATGGATCGTAAAAATTGAATTTAACTGAAGAGGAGCGCAAAGAACGATTTACTCAAGGGGTTTTCCCCTACCTTCCAGCGTTTTCTCAAAAAATCCGTTTACGCCATATAGATCGTGATCCAGTAATTTCCAGAAACATCCATATGGTTGCCAAGTCGCTAAAAATGGTCTCCAAGTTACCAAATTTGATTGCTAAAAATGATATCTACTTGGCTGTATCAGCAAGTTTCTTTTGAATCATTAAAATGTAAGATATAGCGTTGCTTGCGAATATTACAATTTTTATCATAAAATAAAACAGTGGTATAATTTGCACGATAAGGGTTTACCCGCCATTAGGGCGGAGAAAAGGTAACCCCCACCCTCAATTAAAATTAAAAACATAATTTATAAACAATTTTTTTGGTAGGAAATAAAGAAAAAAAGACATATTTTCAAAACATTTTTCTTTCACGGAAAATGCTTCTGTAATAATAATATTTTGCTTATATATAACTAAGATTTCTGTACAGAGCTTGAGCTAGGATTTTTGAAATATATAATCTACCAATGGATTTGTACACATTTCACACCAGAGTAGAGCAGTTATAAAAAAATATCGGATATTATTTCAATTTATATCGGTTTAAACCAATTTATATCAATTTGGTTTTATTTAGAAGCTTAAAAAAATAAGCTTTTCGTGAAAAAGAAGCCTTTCAAATGAAAGTAAACAATTTAATGTAAAAGTATTTACGGCACTTTCTCCATGTTTTCTAAACTATTTGTTAATTTGGCATTGCATACTTCCCATAAAATAACAAGAATCTCCATACAATAATTCAAACTATGTGGTAAACATAGTCGATATATAGACAAACTATTTTAGAAGAATTTGCATAGTCTTATAAGCATTATACTTGATTGAAAGAGTTTATAAGAAGAATACTTTTACAGACATACGCATAGTATTTTAAAATTAAAATACCGTAAAATCGGGTATATAACGCGCACTTTTTCTTTCAAGCTGTAATTTTTAGTTTTTAGGTATATTCGCCGTATAGCGCGCACTCCCTCTTTTACAACCCCCCGAAATGCACGTAGACAATGCTCTAATGTTTTGAAGCAAATTTATTTGAGACATTATTCCTAACTTTAGTTAAAAATAGCGCACTTCTATAACTATAATATCTGTAATTCAAGCGTCTAAACTTGATAGCGAGAGCAGCCACTAGATGGTGCCACAACAAAAATGGCTCTCACATTCAGAGACTTGCCATGTCTGCAATGTCTTGGTTGCAAAAATGCAGCCCATTAAAAATAAATAATGATAACCTTTTAAGTTCATAAGGAATGTTATTCCTTTCAAAGAAACAGTATTTCGATATATGTAGAAGTCTAATTTTTTATGCTTATTTTTAAAAAAAAA